>PVJC01004129.1:0-65777 GCA_004026665.1 Murina feae | reverse complement strand
ACTGGTGAGTTTCTTGACAAACTGTGGACACTCATGTGTGGTGATGGCAATAAGATTTCTTTGCCACTCCATCATGGGGAAAGAGAAAGAAAACCAGTAAGCTTTCAACCCTTCCTGAGTAGATGCCCTGACTTTAAAATGGCAGCAAAATGAAATCCTTTCACTGCAGTGATTGTCACTGTTTGGATAGGATGGTGGATTTGCCTGCTGACATTTGCGTTTTGCATGAGTAAAAGAAGTGAACCTAGGTGTATGTGTTATTGCTATAGTGATAGATAAAAGACAATTAAAATCTTTGATGCCCACCTACTTTAGAGTTATGAATCTTTAAATAGTCCTGATGTTTGGAATATGCATTTTTTTTTATTAACAGTCCATTTTTTAAACCAGTTTTAGGTTAAGAGTAAAATTGAGCAGAGAATACAGATTTCCCATGTAACCCTCCCCCCACCACACATACACAGTTTTTCCTGTTACTGCAATATCTTGCATTAGTGTTATGCTTTGTTACAGTTGAAGAGCTAATACAAATACATTATTACAGGTGGTGTTCACAATTTGCATTAGGGTTCACTCTTTGTGATGTACATTCTATGAGCTTGACCAAATGCATAATAGCATGTATCCACTATTACAGTATCATATTGAATAGTTCACTGCCCTAAAAATCCACCTATTTATCCCTACTTTCTTGCCTACAGCCTTAGGTAACCACTGACCTTTTTACTGTGTCTGTAATTTTGCCTTTTCCTGAATGCCATATAGTTGGATTCTTAGAGTATGCTGCCTTTTCAGACTTGTTTATATCGCTTAGCATTTTTAGCATCATATCATTTAAGGTTATCCTATGTCTTTCTGTGACTTGGTAACTCATTTCTTTTTACCATTGAATGTAAGGATGTACCACAGTTGTTTTTAATTCATTCACCTACTGAAAGACGTCTACATTGCTTTCATTTGGGGTGATAATAAAGTTACCATAAACATTCACATGCAGATTTTAAGTACACATCGTTTTCAAAAAGCTGGTGCCAGTACGAAAGAGCGAAATTTCCAGATTGCATCATGAGACTATGTATAGTTTGTAAGAAACTGCCAGTGTTTCTTTGAAAGTGGCCTTACCATTTTGCATTCCTGAAAATGAATGAGAGCTCCTATTGCTCTATATCCTTACCAGCCTTGCTGTTGTTAAGTTTTTGGATCTTAGCTATTCTAATGGGTGTATGGTGGTATCTCATTGCTGTTTTAGTATGCAGTTCCCTAATGACACATGATTTTGGGCACTTTTCATATGCTTTTGACCAGTATATACTTTTTTGATGTCTTTTTAGATGTTTTGTTCTCTTTTGAAATGGAGTTTGTTCTTTTCTTATTGTTGAGTTTTAAGGGGTTTGAAAAGTATTTTGGATAAAACTTCTTTATCAGGCATGTTCCACAAATATATGTCTTACAAATATTTCCCCCAGTCTTTGGCTCACGTTTTTATTCTCTTCAAATTGTCTTTTGCAGAGCAGATATATTTAACTTTAATTAAGTCAAAATTTTCAATTTTTTTAATCATGCATTTGATATGGTATCTAAAAAGTAATCATCAAACTTTAGGTCACAGAGATTTTTCTTGTACAGTTACTATTAATTTAATTTTCTAGATGTAGGCTTATTCAGAGTATTTATTTCACCTGGTGATAGTTTTTGTAGATTGTGTGTTTCAAGGAACTGACCATTTTCATACAAATTACAAAATTCCCCTTTATCTTTTAATGTCCATGGGATCAATAACAATGGTTCCTCTTTCATTTTGTTTAAAGCCTTTTCAAAATAATATATATATATATATATATATATATATATATATATATATATTTATATTTTAAGCGATTATCCATAAAAGTTAGCAGCACTACTGTAAATTTCCTTCCCTTGAATAATAGTTAGAATTTCTTTTGTTTGAGGATCCATTGTAGCACTACAGCATGCTAGGGAAATCTCCATTTCTATACAGCAGTGATGTTCACATGTGCCTCAGGGAATGCAATCGTATTGCTGAATTAATTGAGCTTCAAAGGACTTTGTCAGTAAAGAATTTGAGAAGATGGGAGAAAATCAAATGCAGGCCCATGGAGGAGACCTGAAATAATTCCAATGCAGCTCCTGGCTCATAATACAGTACCAGAGTGGTGGGACCAGCTCACAGGGCTCTCATTTCTAACTCCACTAAGTTTTAGTAGCTGAACTCAGAGCATGACATCTTAACCAAAACATGAAGAATACTTCATAAGGAAGGCACAGGGATTAAATAGAGGTGGCTGTCTTGAGTAGCAGGCGTGCACTAAGGAGAATACTTTCCACCCTGCACAGAGCCTGAATTTTCATAAAAAATGAATGGATGCTTCCAAATCTTAGCTAGTGCCCATCAGCAGATGAGTGGATTAAAAAACAGTGGTATCTCTACATAATGGAATACTACGCTGCCGTAAAAAAGAAAGAACTCTTAGCATTGGCAACAGCATCGATGGACCTGGAGAGCATTATGCAAATAAGGGGTCCTCAAACTTTTTAAACAGGGGGCCAGTTCACTGTCCCTCAGACCATTGGAGGGCCAGACTATAGTTAAAAAAAACTATGAACAAATTCCATGCACACTGCACATATCTTATTTTAAGCAGGACAGGCAGTGGTGGCAAAAACACCCAGTATGTGGCCCACATGCCATAGTTTGAGGATGCCTGTCTAAGTAAAATAAGCCAGTTGGAGAAAGATAAACATCACATGATCTCACTCATTTGTGAAATATACTGAGTAACATAAACTGATGAACAAAAATAGATCTAGAGACATAGGAGCATCAAACAGACCATCAAACCTCAGAGGGAAGGTGGGAAAGGGTGGGAGGAGGGGGTGGGGGTAAGAGATCAACCAAAGGACTTGTATTCATGTGTATAAGCATAACCAATGAACAAAGACAGTAGGAGGGTGAGGGCCTGTGCTGGGGGGTAGGAATGGGTAGAGGGAGGTTAATGGGGGAAAAGGAGATATATGTAATAGTGTCAACAATAAAAAATTTTAAAAAATGGATGAATGGCTTCCTAGTTAGTCTCCACCAGGTGGTGCATCTGTGTCACTGGCCCTTCTAGCCAGATATGTGACCTTTATGGTACCTGCTTCTTTCCCTCACCTCTAATTTCTCTTATTGTTTCACAAGTTCACTTTCTTTCCTGTACTTAAGGTCATGGCTGGGCCATATTTCTGGTATCCTACATAATAAAAGAGAAACATGCAAATTAATTGTCCCTCCACTATGCTCAAGCCACTCCCATCAGCCACACCCACCAGCCAATCAGGAGCGAGTATGCAAAATAATCCAACTAAGATGGTAGCAGCCAGGTAGCTGGAGTGAGCAGGAGGCTTGGGTTGCCCCTGGTGAGGGAGGAAGCCAAGCTTCCTACCTGCCCTGGCTTGCCCTTGGCTCTGCTCAAGGCTACAAAATTTCAACAATAGAAGATAAATAAATCCCAGAAAAAAAGAAAAGAAAAATAGCAGAGCCTGGGAAGTTGGGTCACCAGAGGGTGTGGCCAGCCTGAAAACAGCCCTCAACCCTCACCCAGACTGGCCAGGCACCCCAGTAGGGATCCCCACCCTGAAGGGAGTGTGCCTAGTCTGAAAACAGACCTCATCCCCTCACTCAGGCTGGCCACACTCCCATGAGGTGAGAGTCCCCACTGGGGGGCTTGATCAGCCTGGAAACAGCCATCAGCCCCTCACCCAGACTGGCCAGGCACCCCACTGGGGACCTCCACCCTGAAGGGGGTGTGGCCAGCCTGAAAATAGCCCTCATCCCCTCACCCAGATTGGCCACACACCCATAGGGTGAGGGTTCCCACTGGGGGGCTTGGCGAGCCTACAAACAGCCATCAGCCCCTCACCCAGACTGGCCAGGCACCCCATTGGGAACTCCCACCCTAAAGAAGGTGCAGCCAGCCTGAAAACAGCCCTCAGCCTCTCACCTAGTCTGACCAGGCACCCAGTGGGACCCCCACCCTGATCCTGATCCGGGACACCCTTCAGGGCAAACCAGGTGGCTCCTACCCATGCACCAGGCCTCTATCCTATATAATAAAAGGGTAATATGCAAATTGATCCTAACAGTAGAATGACTGGGAATGATTGGTCACTATGAAACACACTGACCACCAGGGGGCAGATCCTCAATGCGGGGGCTGCACCTTTGCATTAGGTTGAATTAAAGGATATATATATATATATATATATATATATATATATATATACACATTTCCCCTGAATTAAAAAACAAACATCATAGCAAAGTAAAAAACAGAAGGTTGACATTTTCCCCCTAATATATTGTCTAATCACCAGTGACTGATTTAAAAATAAATGGCTAAGCAACTTAATGTGGTGAGATTACACACTCAAGAGCAGACCTCATAAATATTTAACTTTTCATTTTATATGTGATACATGAAAAACATTTATAGAAGCCGTGAAGTACATGTTGAAAAAGCCAAAGGATTTGCATTCAGACAGTGCTGAGTTTGAATTGCAGTTTAACATCCTCCCCACCAGCAGATTATCAACAACTATTTTCATCTTTCTTTGTCCTGTTTTTTTTCCTGTAAAATGTTCAACAAATTCACAAATCACAATATTATTTTGGAGGTTAAATAAAATATCAAATAAATATCAATTTATGAGAGTACCTGACACATGAGTGTTGCTTAGGAAGTGAGTTATCTTTTCCTTCATTGGAATGCTGGGTAATCTGGAGAGTTTTCACATTTGGCGTCATGCTGAGACCCTAACATCTGACCATTCACTGCTGATGAGACCCGGGCACTGGGAACTGTGTGGATCCTTTTATTTCCAAACTGAAGACACTGTGTTCATGGGCCCTGGCTTCTCCATCTTGGTGGCTCATCCCCTACAGAGGGCTCTGTCTCAGGGTCCAGCCTTGATCTCCTGGAAGGTAGTGAACTAGAACAATTTAGTCACAAAGTTGTGTGACTTCCCTTGTCTGTTCTAAGTTTCATTAAACAGATAAAAAAGGGGATGATGCCCTAGCAAGTTTGGCTCAGTGGAAAGAACTGTTGGCCTGTGGACTAAAGGGTCCCAGGTTTGATTTCAGTCAAGGGCACATGCCAGGGTTGTGGGCCTGCCTGATCCTCAGAAGAGAGAGTGCATGAGGCAACCAAGCAATGATTCTCTCCCCTCATTGATGTTTCTATCTCTCTCTCCTTCTTCCTTTCTCTTTGAAATCAATACAAATATTTTTTTTAAAAAAAAGAAAAGGGGGATGGTGGCACAAATCCCTTTGTGGGAATTAAGTGGAGTTGTATCACCTCGTATGTTCTTAGTCAGAGAACCTGTATTTCCACTCCTCCGAAATGCTATCCAAAGTCAGCCAATAACAGAGTGAATCCTTTCTGCCAATTTGTGTAGCAAGCTGATTAATGAATCTGAACACTGTGACCTGCTCTGAGGCTCTGAGCCTAGTTTTCACTGTGACAGCAGCCTTCCCCCATGCCTCCATTGCCCTTGGTTAAATCCCTTGAGCTGTCAGATTCCTTCCTACCAGGGGATTATTGTCATTTGATCTCTTGGACTTGATAACGGAGTGAAATGTGCCAACAATGGTTTAGTGTGTAAGGAAGGGAGAACACTTTGGAAACTTGGGAATTACCATGCGGACTGCTCTTCTCAGGCAGTCACTGAGTTGCCACTGTGCATGAGTAAAAGTTCCAAGACTGTCAGCCCTTTTCCACTTTAAACTATATTGTTCAGGTGAACTTCAGGGGGAAAATGTCTAAAAGCTCAAACCATTGTAAAACCTCATCATGTGCACATGTAGGCAAGAAAAGGCGCCATCAGTGGATTTCATGGCAATGTGTTTCTAGCTCTGAATGCCTGAAGTGTCTGAAACTTTAAAATGCAAAATGCCACAATTTGCATTCATATCCATTCTAGCACATATGACTGTACTTTGACTAAGTGAGACTCCCAATGTTTGCTCAGTTAGAAACAAACTAAACTTCTGAGGAATTCTAAAACATAAATGTCTTCAATTGCTGCCGCTGAGGTATTGGAATGAAAAGAAGGTGGATAGTTACTAGAGGCAAAGGTGGGTCTGAATAGATAAAAATGAAAGATTAGAAAATGGAATAAGAACTTTCAACAATAAAGATTAAAAAAAGAAAAGAAAATGGAAATAGAGAAACTTCTAGTATCAGTTTCAGCATGTAAAGAGCTTGAAAGTTGCCACTCCAGTCTCAGTAACAAGTAAAAATCGACAAACTGTAACTTAATGACTTTTCTTGGATTCACCTGCCAACTGAGTTTTCGTGGCTCATATCACACTGAGAACTTGAGAGACAGATAAATCCAGAAAGTCACAGCTGAGATGTGACTGGAGCAGAAGCCACTAGGCCCATACACTGGGAGGAAACATTAAATGGTAATGTTGACCAATTACTAAAGGTTGATTGGGGAGTAGCATGAAAGGGAGCAACTTCTGTTGAGGATCCGAGAAAGCTCCTCCTGGCCCCAGGAGCAGAAGAGAGTAATCTTTGTGAACTCCGCCCAAACAGTTCGCCTTAACCAAGGCCTACTCCCCAGACAGGCGAGCCCTGGAGAAAGGGCTTATTCCAGGACTGGGACAGGAAATGTACGGAAGGGGCCTGAAGCATCTTGTAGTGCCAGGAAGTAAGGAAGCACTTGACAGAAACATACCCACAACAATGTGGGTTTAGCAAAGTGTTCCAGAAGCCATCTGAAAGATCTCCCCAAAGCTGAACAATTTTGAGCAACAACACAAAATAAATAAATAAAGTTGTATTGGACTATAACTCAATGTGTAAAATAAAAGTAGATATGTCTGTAGTGTTACAAATAAGTAATAAATGTGGGGAACAGATAGATATCACCTGCCAAATAATGTATGTAGCTGGTCTGTCTTTAAAGAGATGAAATATAACTCCGAACTACTTAAATGTTGAATGCACATGGTGAGTTTCTGCCAAAGAACACTGTAGAAATGGAAAAAAGAAGAGTAACTACAGCTGAGAACCCTGACAAACATGACCTCCACAAGTATAATCATCAGAATATCATGATTGGGAGGTATTCCACCCATAATCCTCAAAATTGTTAGTCAGCAAAAACAAGGAAAATCTGAAAAACTGTCATAACCAAAGGGAACCTAAACAAACATGCTACTAAATGTCACGGCATCTTAGATGGGATCTTGGAAGAAGAAAAGGACATTAGGGAAAATCGGAAACTCTGAGTAAAGTGTGGACATTAGTTAGCAATATATCAATATGAGCTCATTACTTGTGACAAATGTATGTATTAATGTAATATAACAGCAGGTGAAACTGGGTGTGAATACACCTGTACTAGTTTCACAATTACTTTGTAAAGCTAAAATTCTTCTAAAGTAAAATGTTTATTTAAAAACTACAAATAGATGAAGAGAAGACATTTAAATCATTATTTGCTCAGTTTTCTTGTTTTGGAAAAATTCATTGTTCTTCTTTTACTTCCTGCATTTTATTAAAAATATACCAAATATGTCAAGAATATTCAGCAATAGTACTCAACCATTTCAGGTGTGACGATATTTACTCCTCATCTTCTTTGACTCCTGACATCAATAATCATCTAGTTTTACAGCACGTGGTTTAGTTGAAGCAAAAAAAATACTTTGTATGTTGACAAATTTATTGCAAGTTTATGTGGGATTTCCTAACATTGGACCAAAGGATCTGGAAAACAATGACTGCTTTTGAAGTTCTGTGAGTTAGAGATTAAACTAATTTAATAGAAATGGAAGTATTTTGTAAACTACAAGTTTTAGTACAAATGTAAAGCATTATCACTATTTGTGGACTCATTAATGTATCCTTTCATTAAAAAATAAGCTTTTATAGGTATGTTTTCTATGTTATCCAAGCCCTATACCTTGAATAAAACTATACTTTCAGTTGTGAAATTACCCTGCTGAACAATTTAACTTTTCTTCTTCAGGCAGCCTCATTTGGGTTTTACTGTGTAATTTTTACTTGATGTTTTCCCCCAAATAGATAGCCTGAGAGTAAAGAGTGTTTGTTGTTGAAATGCCAGAGCCTTCACAGCTATATCTGAATTGATCAGGTGTTTCAATTCGTCCAACTCTTTCAGTGTCTATTTTGCTAAGGCTATTACTCTGACTTTCCTGCCTTCCAGGAGCAAGTTGTAGCATCAGATCAATTTTGAGAACTTTTTTTGAAATGGTTATGAGCCCTGGGTATTGAGGCCCTCCTAGGAGTAAGAGGTCCACCCTCAGCTTGATGATCAGGTCATAGAAATTTCATTTATTTTATTTATTTATTTTGGTTTTGGTTTCTTTTTTACTTTTCTATGTCTTAGCAATTTAGATGTTCCTGCAAATGATAGAAGTTATGCATTCTTTTTTTAAAAAAATACATATATACTTATAGATTTCAGAGAGGAAAGGGGGGAGAGATATAGAAACATCAATAACAAGAGCGAATCATGGATTGGCTGCCTCTTGCATGCCCCCTGCTGGGGATTGCACCCACAACCCGGGCATTTGCCCTTGACCTGAATCCAATTCTGCACTTTTCAGTCTTTAGGCCGACATACTATTTACTGAGCAAAACCTGCTAGGCGAGGTCATGCATTCTTGGAGACAGAATATGTAGTGGGATGTATATGGTATCATCACACACAGGAGTGATTCAGTTGAGTACTTGGTGTCTTAGGGTAGAAGGTGGTGGAGTGTCAAATATGAAGTATGCCAGTTCCTACTATATCCACATTCATGAATTCCGTAAAAACATCATACTCAACATAGCCTTCCATCCTGTGTCACGTCCTCCATTCTTGGGAAATGACACCACCATCCATCCATTTGCTCACATGAAAACCCTAAAAGTCCTTGTTGACTCCTCCCTTTCTCTCCCATCCGACTTGCAATGACTAAATCTAGTTGATTCAATTGTTCTTAAACATCTATCAGTGTTTCCACTTTAGCTTACTTCCACTGCCACATATCTAGACAGAGAAATGTTACCTGTAGATCAGCTACTGTAATAGCCTATTATCTTTGTCTCTCTGCACTCTCTAATCTCTTTCCCACAGAACAATCAGAGTTATCCTAAGCCTTTTTACTTTATACTTCTGATATACTTGTTGGCTGAAAAACCTTTAGTTCCTTTAATGTTATAGGCTGTCTTTCTCACTTGGGTTTTGCAGTTGCTGTTACCTATGTCTAGAAGGTCCTACTGTTCTTGTCTTCATTTACCAATGGCCTCTCCTCTTTCATTTTCCACCTAATCTCTACTCTCTTTTCAGAATTATCTAAGGTATTACTCCATAGAGAAAGCTGTCCAAATGCTGCCTCCAAAGTCTAGATGAAGTATGTACTATAAATCCTTACACTGCACCAAGTACTTTGTCCCTATCCTCTAGTAACCCTGGTAAAATTTGTGAAAAAGCAGACTGTTTATGTTGCAGTTACTTCTAATGCCTAACACAATGCCTGGCACAGAGTAGGTGCTCAAATAATTTTAAAATAAATGAATGAATAGGTGCATGAATGCATAAGTGCAAAATGGGGGGATGGGATGGGAAGAGACTTTGCTTGTGGAGATACTATTTTATTGACTTGTACACTTAAAAATTATATGATTTTGCCCTAGCTGGTTTGACTCAGTGAATAGAGTGTCGGCCTGCAGACTAAAGAGTCCCAAGTTTGATTCTTGTCAAGGGCACATGCCTGGGTTTTGGGATTGGTCCCCAGTGGGGGGCATGCATCATTGATATTTTTATCTCTCTCTCTCTCTTCTTTCTCCTCCTATACTCTAATCTCTCTGTGTGTGTTTGTGTATGTGCAACTGTTAAATGTAAGGGGAGATGACATAGTGAAGAAAAATCATTGAGAAGATCTCAATTTCTCTTGACTGGAATGTAGAGAGCACTGAATAAAGGTCAAATACCAGAAGTGGAGAGGAACATTGGAACTTTGTCATGACATCTCAAGGACAAGGCCAGGACTGGATGATTAATATGCAGACTTGATGTTTAATAAACCAATACCTTGAGTGTCTCCTAAACACTGCCATGTACCCTTCCAAGTACAGTTGTGTTGGTGGCAGTGATAAAGACACCAGGTGTTAGATCAGTGGTATCAGAACAGTCCTTGATTCAGCAACCTTGGTACTTGAGTTCCGGGTAGGAAAGAATTCAGAGTCAAGACTCAAAATATAGGACAAATGTATTTGGTAAGTCACAGAGGTATAAGAAGTGAGTGGTAGAAGAAATGGGCTCAGGAGGTAAGTTGCCTGGGTTGGGGGAGAGGAAGAAGAAGGAGAAGGCATGGGTGTGCTCCCAGGAGGGAGAGCACACTGGGTCCTTGATCCCAAGGGCTTTTAAGGGCAGAGAGTTTAGAGGACGTCCCAGGGGTCCAATCTCAACAGAATATTCATCATCTTTCTAAGCGTATCCTTTCAGGGTCATTGTCTCCATTGATTGTTGGGTGCCAGAGTAGGGGGTTATTAGTCAATGTAGTTGGTCCTGGCATCACCCGCCCAGTTTTTGCTACTTTTTTGGACCTGGAGCTGAATTACAACTGAGGCCTAGATGTTATCTCTAGGGAGGGAATGTCAGAGGGTCCAAACTGCATGACCAGCCATAAGAAAGATCAGGGTCTAAACCCATGTCCAAGTGATAACTGGAGAGGTGAGCAGAGGTTTTTTCCCAGGGTCTTGTCTCACGACACCAAAGAATGAGCTCCAAGGACCAGAAGATTTAAGCAAACATGTGGAAAATTTATTACAAGCCGATTCAGATGCCCCTCATGGGGAAGGGGGCCCCAGTAATGGACTGGCCCCCCTCAAACCCTGTAGTCCAGGGGTATATATTTGCTATAAGCCTGCTCTATGTCTATGTGTGTCATCACCTGATTGATTCCCTTAGTTGTTCTTGCCCATCAATAGACCTGAACTTTGCCTGTCTCTGTGTGTCCTTTCTCTGTTCCTATGCTGAACTTTGTTTCTATGCGCTCATACATCTTATTGCTGTAGGTCCTCCCTTGGTTTCCCATGCCTCTTGTTTTGAGTCCAGAGACATTTTATCATTTCTGCTTGGTTGGTTCCTGTGGTTAGGCTGCTCAAACTGCCATGTCTGCCCTGCCTGTGTGCCACCTGCCTTTGTTTTCCACTAGACCCTGCCCTGTCTGCCTGTGTGTCAAGTTAACCCTCTCACAAGGATATGCTAGGGGAGCAAAGGTTACCCTGGGGACGAAGTGTTTGTTTTCCCAAATTTGCTAGGCACCCAGGGCTTTCTGCCCTGTTGTCCTTCTGCAACTGCCCCATCCCTCTTGCTCTACTCATGTCTGTCTAACTGCCTCCCACACTTGAAATTATTCCCAAGCCCGGATCAGAGCCACCCGATCAGTGTGTGCAGGTGGTAAGCATCGGGTGGGGAGGTTGTGATCTAATGGGTCTACTATAGTGGAAGACAGAAGCAAGAGGAAATCAGGCAGATTCTAATGGTATTTTGTTTACTTTACCCATATCTGCTTTTTGAAGCCTTGTATGTACTGAAATAGAATATCTCAGACTTAAAAAAATAATAATAGCTGCTAAAAACCCTAGGTTGACATGGCATAGAATATTCCTCACTTCCTCCATACCACAAGCACTCCAGGCAGCATAATTAAGATTTTAAATATTTTAAGCTTCTTCACTTTAGCTCAAGACAGCTTGGAAGATAGATCATGCCTCATGACAGTGATCCTGTCCATCTGGATGGGGTATAAGCTGGGCTCTGAGGTCAGGAGCACCTCAGATTTTCAACAAAGAATTCTTGGCTGTGTGTTTAGCAGTTGAGGCAATCCATGGGACTGTTTTCTCCTGGGTTACATGATGGTAAAGGCAAGGTCTTCTATAAGCTCAGGGTTAAAAGACCTGGTGCTTTTCCCAATATCATAGCAGAAAGGAAGAGGAAAAACATTATTTTTTTGGAATAGTTACTCATTATGTGACCGACACTATTCTGGGGACTCTACATCCCTTATTTTATTATGCTCACAAACACTCTACAAGGAAGGCATTAGCCTTGCTATTTTATAGAGTCCTGAGGCTAGGGAACAACAAAAGATTTCTTCCTAATGATCCTGCTTAACCAAAAGGAGAATTGGCATTTGAACTTAGGCCGCCCTAACTCCAGAGTATGGTCTTTCCCCCCTGTCATACCACGTCTACAACGTTATTTTGGTTTAAAGACTGATTTTCTAGTTACAGAGGTGGAGGAAGTTTTTTTTTTCTTCTCTCCCTGGGCAGTAACCTGTGATGGTTAAAAGCATGGGCTCTTAACTATCAGACTGTCTGTGGTCACTGTGGTCACAGAAGTCAGACTGTCTGTGATCACTTAGTTTTTGTTTGAACTTGGCTGTATAGTTTAGTTTCTCTGTGAGTTAATTTCTTCAGGTGCAGAAGGCTTAATAGTGGTCCTGAATGGTGAAGAGGCTAAAGGCCTTTGCACCTGTAAGCAGCTTGTATTCTAAGAGCTCAGTGTTTGTGTTATAGTTGCCATTGCTATCAGTTGTTCTAAGTAGGGCCTTTCCACAGAGGCACCTTACATGGATCAAGGACAATGCACAAGCACACTTTCAGCTGCCTCCTGCCCTTCTGAGTGCTAGTAATGAGGACATGGGAAGACTCCTTAGCTGAAAGTCATTATTTCTTGTCAATCCACACAGTTCGGTCACAGGTGATAGACACATGCTTCTTTTATATAGGTGGGTCCAGGGTGGTTCATAGTCAACAATTAGGATAAAAATAACAATGATGGCATTTGTGGTCTGTGTCCTGGTGCCATTTGTGTGCCCCAAGATTATCTAGAAAAAGGGAAGTTGCAAGTGACCCTGACATTCCACAGGTATGTTATCTCAGATGCAAAAAGACAATAGGCTCAATAAAGATTGAAGTTGGTCTTTGTGAGGGAAGTTATTGGCCTAGGACATGACTACCCACTATCAAGTACTTTTTAATTAAAACATTTGAGACCATCTTTTGTGGTTACTTTAGGTCTCTTGAGTTTGCAAGGCTGCCCCACAGGCCTTCCCTGAGTTAGTCAGCTTAGCATGGGGCTCCTTTTCGTCCACACAGGGATTTTGACCTTGAGGCCTGGTCTTGAAAATCAGGGATGATGTTAAGGGTGGTAAAGCAAAACAAAACAAAACAAAACATTTCTCATGTCTTGTGCAGAAATCTAGGTGGATCCCCCTTGAGATTGGACATTAATTTAACATGACTCACCTGTTCCTTGTCTCTCTTTTGTCTTTATTTTCTTGGTCTTTCTGATTTTGCTTCCATTTTGAACTGCCTCTACTCTCCCTTTGTTGCAAAAGACCAAAGAAAAACCAAGCGACACTTCAAAGAAAAGGAGTGACACTATTTAATATGCCAGTGGACTCAGGGAATAACTTTCTAAATCTGAGTACCAAAACATGCAGGGGACTTCTTCTTGTATCTTCTTGTGGTCTTTATCCCACAAATGTGGATTATGCTTCCAGTCCTTTTTGCAGGCTTTGCAAGAAGGCCCCCAGATGTTGGAGGTCTCCAGACCATATCTGATGGTTTGGCCTGGCACCAGCGTTAATAACCCTCCCTCTAGGGAAGTGCACTGTGCATAGTTTTATGGCCTCGGTAACAGGTTCTGTAAGACCAGTTTCTGGGAAGGAGGTAATGACTTAATTATAGGTTATCAAGAATGTACACTGAGCTTGCTGGCGTGGATTCCAATTGCTAGCCCTCCATATATCAGGGTTACATTGAAATTAGCCCTTTTTAACCTTCTCACAACTGGTCTCCAGGTGAGTTTTCTGGTAAGGACACCAGTTGGCTCAGCTCACCACTTCAGCAGAGCTTTTATGCCTTAACAGCTCATAGGATCCTGACCTGCACCTGCTCAGGTGCTCCTACTGGCCCTCAGGGGCTGGCTTTAGTTGCTAAGCCTCAGTCGTCCTAGGAGCCACACCGACCTTATCTGCCAGTAGATGCCAAGGGAGGGGGCTTCCCTAGGCTGAAAGGGAAGGTCTACCCAATGCGGTAGAGAAGCTAAAATGATTTTTGTAACAAATTAATTTTAGAATTTTTTAAAAAATCCTTTTTAAATACTAATTTTTAAAATATTGTTTAGAGTGAGTCATTATTTAAATTGTTTTGCATATCTCATGACAAAATAATTTTTATTTGTTGAATTTTCTTTTCTTTTTTTTTTTTATTCCAAGCATCAGCACATTTTTTTCCCTGTAGAAGGCCAAATAGTAAATATTTGGGTTTTTTGTACTTCGTTGCAACTACTAAGCTCTGCTGTTGAAATACAAACACAGCCATAAACAGTACAAATGGGTGTGTCCCTGCCCCTACAGAACTTTATTTACAAAGACAGACCATCCTGCTATATCTGACCCCTCACTGTAGTTTTCTGACCTTGATCTTTCACTATGCAAAGGCACCCATGCTGCACTCGATCCCTCACACCCCACACTCATTTTACGCATCTGTGTTTCCTTATTGCCTAAATTGCAGAGCTCACTGATTATTTCACAGAATTGCATGTGAGGGGGTTGCCTCTTTTGTGAAATCACTCAGTGTCTCTTAAGTGGAGACAAAACATGAATTGCTTAACAGAGAACTGAGGCCTCAGAATCATAAAAAAAAAAAAAAAAAAAAGCATGCATTTGGGGGAAATTTCTAGCATTTTAAAATGGAGTGTTTTCTCTTAGAAATGATGAGAATGGCACTTCTGTCACACAAAGCAAGCATAACTGCTTAGCCACAGACATTTTGCTGAAAATCAGAATTATGATATTCTATGCTGACAACCCTGTAAGATGCTCAAATGATAATGGTGGGGGCTGGGGAGCAGTAAGAATTATAATAGGTGCTGCTTTTGATAACTGTCTTAACTGTAGTTTTCTCCTAAAATGGAATTGTTCTTTTGTATCCAAAACCTGACTGTCATTTCTCTGTCCTGGGAGATGCTCATACCGTTTTTACTGTTCAGAGAACACATTTTAAAACAATCTCCAGGTAGGAGATTTCGCTTCTGAAATGGTAGGTTTGAGAACGGTGCCTGTGGCCTTGTTTACTGCATGCATTTTATTCCAACTGTGAGCTACTTATTCCAAGTCTTCCCACAGTTGTTCATCTTCAAAAGTCTTTCTTTCTTGGTTACTGTAGACTTTCTGTCTATCATAGATGATCAGTGTGGTGTTTGAATCCAGCAGAAATGGGCCTTTGCTGTGAATATGACAACAGGAGGATTTTGATCTATTTCAGTCCATGGGGACCTCCTGCGTGAGCTGTGTCGCTGTAGAGACAAAAGGCAATGGAGAATTTCTGCACATCTCTTCCTTGGGGGTCTGAGCTTCCCTGTAGTCTTAGAGTTTTCATAATTGCTGGTTTCATTCAGAAATATCACCGTGTGAACTTTTTTAAAAAGGCAATGGCATGTGTGAGTAGCAGGGGACATGGAGGGAAAGAAGAAAGTGTCCTAATATGTTTTCAGAACCATTGTTAGAACCTGCATGTCACTTTTTCTTTCTCAATTTCCCCTTTTGTAGCAATTTCCTTGTGGCATTCGAGGTAGTAATTGTTTCATAGAATAGGCCATGTCGTGACACTCCTACCATGGCTAGCAATGTTAGTGAAGCTTAAGAAATGGTTTGTAATTACCAGAAAATTATAAGCAGAATCCTACACCTAAGAATGACTGAGAATTCCAGGATAATCTCAGTCTAAAAACATGCATGTGTGTCTGGATCCCAACAACCCAGTGGGCAGGTGGTAATATGCCTTTGCTTGGTGTCTCCAAGGAACTTGACTGTGTATATTGAGTGCAGGTTCAAGAACATGAGGCCCTAATTTCTCAGATGTCTTGGCAATCTATTGCATGTGCCAGTTCAGAGTACAAGCTGAGTACATTCACATTATGTTGTTTTTCTGGAACAACACAGAATAAAATGGGAACAAAAAGAGAACAAAACAATCAGCAGAGCTCCAAAGAGTTTACAGAGTAAGATGAAGATAAATAACTAAACCATGCTTCTAGTTTGGTGGATTATTTGAGAGAGGCAAGGAAGACATCCCAGGAAGAAGAAGATGAGAGGGAGGATGTAGAAATGACAGCATTCCTGGTGCAGAGTGTGGCAGGCAGTAGGAAGAGAAAAGACTGGCCCAGAAAATGAAGGAAAACACCCACCATCTTACATCCTCACCACCATCTGCTTGGTTATCTCTCCTCCTGAAATGGCAACCCCATCCTGCTTCATTCAGGTTAATGATTTGGAAACCATGCCTAATTCATTTTTCTTCATCTCCCACACCTACTCCATTAGCAGGAATTAGTAACTTTCATTTACATATTCATCCATCCTCTATTTCAAAAATCAAACTTATTTTTGAGGCAATTACCATATAATGACTTTGATACTTCAGTTAAATAAATGTTAATGGAGCAAGACATGTTTGAACTTTGGAGTCAGGACAACTGGTTGGTTCTTGGTCCTACTTTTCACCTCTAACTGTGTAACTTGAGGAAGACCCTTGAGCTCCCCAGAGCTCTGACCATGGCCAGAAAGGAGCTAATTATGTGGGTCTCAGAGTACTCCCCACTGAGTCATTACATGTTAAATAGTAGGAGTTCCTGTTTCCTCATCTTCCATCTTGGCTTCCATGTCTCTTTTGAAAATTATTTTATTTAATTTTGAAGTATGCATTGCCTCTTCTATTTGATTCTGAGGACCTGTGAGCCAAGACTATATTTTAGATTTTTCCTTTTAATAAAATACTTTCTTGGTTTATATTTCTACTTTTGCTTGGGAGTCCTGTTCTGTCTGCCTTTGGGTGTAGGAGAGATAAATAGTTTCCCTTTCAGCTGCCTGAAGGGTAGGGGAAAGAGGAGATTAGGAAAAGAGAAAAGAATGCATGACCCTTTTCTAAAAAAAAAAATAAAAAATTATTGATTGACTGATTTTAGAGAGAAAGGGGGAGAAAGAAAGGAAGAAGGAGAGAAACATCAACTTGCTGTTCCAGGTATTTATGCATTCATTGGCTGATTCTTTTATGTGCCCTGACCAGGGATCCAACTGCAACTTTGACATGTGGTGATAAAGCTCTAACCAACTGAACTACCTGGCCAGGCTTATGCCTGACCTTCTGGAGTTAGGACATGTACTTGGGACCTAGATCTGTTTTTCTAAAGTTGTTACATTAATATCATTGAGCCTCAGTTTCCTTATCTCTGAAATGAATCCAAAAATGCTTCAATTTTATTCTGCCTGTGGGATCATAACTGGACATAGCCTCAATCAGTTTACTCTCTGTCCATGGGCAGGACCACAGGGATCTCCCTAAACACCCTGTAGCAGCCTGCCTGGCTCCATTTCTTCCCCTTTATTCCTTCATTTACTTTCCAACCATTTAAAAAATATATTTTTTATTGATTTCAGAGAGGAATGGAGAGGGAGAGAGAGAAATAGAAACATCAACGATGAGAAAGAATCACTGATAGGCTGCCTCCTGCAGGCCCCCTAAGTGCGGATCAAACCCGCAACCTGGGCACGTGCCCTTGATTGGGAATTGAACCCAGGACCCTTCAGTCCATAGGCAGATCCTCTGTCCACTGAGCCAAACCAGCCAGGGCCTTCCCAACCATTGTTATTCTATAGATGGTACCTTGCTTTCCCCTGTCGAGTGGATGTTTAGAATGGATGATTTTGTAAGACAGTCTTCTTGCTTTGTAATTCTGATTCCACCCATATCCTACATAATAAAAGGGTAATATGCAAATTGACCCTAATAGGGGAACGACCAGAATGACTGCTTGACCAGTCACTATGAGGCACACTGACCACCTCTTGGGCCCTTTCCCAGCTGTCAGGCTCTGATTGCCTGATGGCAAATGGGAAACTGGGGGTGGTGGCAGGATGTGGGCAGTGCCAAGCCAAGGCCCCCATCCTGCTGGTCACCCCACACACAGAGGGTGACTCAGAGCAGGGGCGGGACCAGTGAGAGGGTGGGAATGGCCAACCTGCATACTCATGTTTCCTGATTAAGGGAGATGTTATTATTTAATCCACCTTAATGAGGTAAGCAATTAAATATGTTTAAAAGCCCTAGCATGTTTTTCTGCAGACTGAAGAGGCATGGGTTTGATTCCAGTCAAGGGAACATACTTCAGTTGGGGCATGTTCGGGAGGCAACCAATCAATGTGTCTCTCTCACACTGATGTTTCTCTCTCTCTGCCTCTCTCTTTCCCTTCCATTCTCTCTAAAATTCCAATGGAAAAATATTCTTGGGTGAGGGAATAACAAAAAAAATTTTTTAATATGTTTAAGAAAATATGAATTGGACCCTAAGTATAGTTTTAATAGCCTCCTGAAAATCATTTAGGATCTTTTTTGTGCCATGACAATTACTTGAGTTGAAATACCTATCTTTACTATCCTCTGTATAATCCTATATAATAAAGAGGTAATATGCAAATTAATCCTCACACCTTCACAAGATGGCTGCCTACAACTAGGCCAGCAGGAGAGTTATTGAGGGATGACCAAACGACTGAACAGCAGGCTGCATGGGGCGACCAGGCAGGAGGGGGGGAGTTGTGAGGGGCAACCAGGCTGGAAGGGGGGACAGTTGGGGGTGATAAGGCTGGCAGGGGAGGGAAGTGAGGGATGACTAGGCCAGTGGGGGGAGCAGATGAGAGCAACCAGGCTGGCAGGGAGGGGCATTTAGGAGTGACCAGGCCAGCAGAGGGGGGCACTTGAGGGTGACCAAGCCAGCAGTGTGGGGCAGTTAGGGGCAACCAGGCCAGCAGGGAGGGGCAGTTACGGGTGACCAGGCCAGCATTCGGGGCAGGCAGGCTGGCAGGTGAGTTATTAGGAGCCAGCGATCCGGGATTGTGAGAGGGATTTCTGACTGCCAGTGCAGGCCTGATCCCCAGGGGGTTCAGGACCGAAAAGGGTGCAGGCTGAGCTGAGGCAACCCCCTCCCCCATGCACAAATTTCTTGTACCAGGCCTATAGCTTTAATTCATAAATGTTTCTAGCAACAATAACAATGACATTTGTGTAAACTCTGTTTAATGTTGATGTTACTTTATTTTATTCTTTTTGTAACTATAAGACATCTCAATAATTGTCTTTATTGAGATATTCCATTTGAAGTTATTAAGCTCTTAATTGAATGTCTTGATTTGGGTATTGGCATCTTTTTGCTTATGCAGACATATCAGCTGAGTTTGTCACCAACCTGAACTCAGGTCTGTGTGTGTGTGTACTTTAAGTTTTTACCTCATCTCAAATCACTGTCACAAGTGGATTGAAGTGTGATGACCCTTCCTTACACAGCCACTCAGATTATTGTTCCTAGTGTCTCCTTTGAAGTCATCTTCATCACTTCCTCAGTTTCATACACAGGCAGGTTACTCTCTATCTCACCCCATCAGATTCACTTTGCACATAGCTTTTCAAAAATAACATTATTTTTTAAACATAATCCTACACCATAAAATGTAGTGATTTTTAGAATGGTCACAGATTTGTGCAACCATCACAACAAAAAATTTTATAACACTACCATCATCCTATTCTCAGTAGTAATCACTCCCCTTTCTCCCAACCACCTATTCCCTACCATTATTCTACTTTGTCTATATGGATTTGACTATTCTGGACATTTTATGTAAATGGAATCATATACCATGTGGTCTTTGTGACAGCCTTCTTTTATGTAGCATAATATTCCAAGGTTCATCCACATTATAGTATCAAATTTTAATTGCATAGAAACCTACTACATGTTTCTCCATTTATATATTCACTAGGGGCCCGGTGCACAAAAATTTGTGCACTCAGCAGGGGGAGGAGGAGGTCTCTCATCCCGGCCTGTGCCCTCTCACAGTGTGGGACCCCTCAGGAAATGTCCACCTGCTGGCATGCCTGGCCAGCCTGGGTGAGGAGCTGAGGGCTGTTTTCAGGCTGCCCACAGCCCCCTCAGGTTTCATGCACTAGGGGGTGGGAGGGCTGGTGAGTGGAGGTGTGGACGTTTCCCGTTGGGTGGCCCACCATCGCACATGCCTGATGGGGCCCCACTGCTGAGGAGACACACCTGGTGCAGAGCCGGGTGGCAGGCCAGGGGGTGGACGCTGGTGCATGGTCCCTCAGGGGGACCTGCTGTTGAGCGGACATACACACCCTCCGGAACCGCCCCCCCTCTGCGCAGAGCCTCGCACATGCCCCACAAAAGCCCTCAGGGTGGAGCCAGGTGGCAGTCCGGCAACGGACGCTTTGAGCGGGGCGGATGATGCTCACACATGACCCCACAGGAATATCCCCCCCCCATGCTCCCGCCACTGAGGTAACGCAGCCGGCACGTGTTAGATTAGATTTTGTCTATGGACAGATTTTTCTTTTTTGTCTTCCTCCTTGTTATTGTATCTTCCTGAAAATTGTCGGTTGAAACACAGATAGTGTGTGTATTTATTCCTGGAAGTGAAATGAACATGTCCTTTGTTCTGTTCTGCCTCGGAAGGAAGTGGGGATGGGGATTTGAGACTGTATAATCAGGAGTTGAACTGGATTTAAAGTTTGTTATGATAGTTTCCCATAATGAACCATAGGCTTCCAATTCTTCTAATATTACCTTGTTCTTAGGGTGGAGTCTGTTTATCAGAGGGTTTTTCTTATTGCCTCCTTCACTCTTAGGCCACCTTTTTGTGCCTATTGCTCAAAGGGGGTTTTCTCTAAGCCCTTGCCCCTCTCTTAGTAGTCAAATGTTGTTGCTTGTTTCTTAGTGCTTTCCAGTTTGGTGGAGTGGGACAAAGAGGCTTTCTGTTGTCATGGTTCAGTCTCGGGCTTAGCAGGGTCCTCACTCTTGGAGGAGGGACTTTCCCAATAAACCTAACTCTCTCATACTGGTTGGGTATCTCTAATGGTATACACTCAATATGGTGTCCTTTCCCCAGCCAGAGGTAGAGGTTATTCTTTCTATTATCTTCTTAGGTCCTGGAGGCAATAATATGTGTTTTTATTCCCCCCGAAAATTAAGACTTTTTGCTCATAGGCAAGAAAGGTGCAGATGATGTGTATAATTTTTTCTCACTACAATGTCTACTCTTTCCTAGACTTTCACCATTTAGGAAAGCTTTCTCCAGTTTTTTGTTGAGAACATTTGGTGAGGATCTAGAGAGAAGAGTCTTTGAACAGGGCAAACCCCTTTTGCCTGAAGCTTCCTGGGGTTCTATACTCTCATGGTCATCCACATTCAGCTATTTGCAATATTTTTTTAAAGAAATTGAATACTTCATAATGGCTTAAATGGCGTTCCCCTTTTCTCTTCTGCTCATTCCTATGTGAATAAATGTTGAAGTCTCCATCTCTCCTTAGAGGTACTTATCAGTAATATCAGGCTTAGTTGATCTGTTATGTCAGCAATCTGATGACACCAACAAAGACAAATTAAAGGATGGTCAGCAATACAGTTGACCCAGCTAAAGTTGGATTGCCTGAACTGTATTCCGACCATTCTCAGTAGCTGTCAGTGATCTGAGCATAAAAAGAAAGAAATTAAATGATAGCATTACCCAGTAATCAATGGTATGGTTTTGCTGGGTGGGTGTTTTGGGATAATGGTACTACAAAGGAAAAAGAAGATTGTGCTAAGAGAAAATTAGATAAGACTATCATAGTACACAACTTAGAAAATAAAATTTAGAAAATGGAAAGGAAACAGAAATGTTAAGAGGTAATCTATAGACATAGACATAGAGGGGGAAAGGCCTGGGAGGGTTGGATATGAGGTGGAAGGGGTCAATGGGAAAAACACATACAATAAAGGACACATTAGTGGCGGACCTGCCTCAGAGGCTCCTCATGGGGCTGCAGAAGCTCCTGCAAGCCCCAAGCAGGCCCCAGGGGTGGATCCAGGTGAGAGACCTGCCTCGGAGGCTGGCGAGGGGCAGCAAAAGCTCCCGCAGGCCCCGAGAAGGTCCCTGGTGTGGATCCAGGCAGCAACCTGCAGTGGAGGAGACTCCCACACACCCAGTGTGGATCCAGGTGGCAGCCGGGGGCGGAGGAGCCTCCAAGGTCACGTGTTCTGAGATCCAGATCGCTCTACTCCCAGGTCCCAGCCGCTGTCTGGAACCCACCGGGGGGCAGGCACACACGGAGGCTGTGCCTGCTCCCGTGATTGCTCTATTCCCAGGCCCCAGCCTCCTGGAGTTCATCGTGGGGCACACAGCACACATGGAGGCAGCCTAAGAGTGTGCTGTGTGATCTGATGGAACCTATTTCCAGGTCTCAGCCTCAGGGGTGGGGCTGGCTCAGTCCCCCACCCCCGGCTGCCCTACAGCCTGAAATCTATCACTAGCCGGCCCTGCTCCTCCCGCCAGCGGCCATAAGCCAGCTGGCTCCTCCCCACCCAGGTTGCGGCCTCTGGCCAGGTCGCTCCTCCTGTCCTGGCTCCTCCAAGGCAGAGGTCTTCCATCTGCCTTGCTGGACCCCAGTGCCGCACACCACTTCTCCAGGGCTGGGGTCTCGCCATCTTGGCTGGGCTAATTTGCATACAGCCACTCTGATTGGCTGGTGGGCGTGGCTTAGGTGTCCCAGAGAAACAGTTAATTTCAATATTACACCTTTATTAGTTTAGATGGACATATGTTTAACACTTTTTGACTATTATCCTATATAATAAAAGGTCAATATGCAAATCAACCGAATAACAGAATGACCAGTCCCTATAACATACACTGACCACCAGGGGCAGACACTCAACACAGGACCTGCCCCAACCCACAAGCCTGATCATCTGATCAGGGCCTCCTGGCCAACCTCTCAGTACCTCTCCCCGCAGCTGGCAGGCTACGATTGCCTGATGGGGATTGGGGAACCAGGGATGGGTGGTGGCAGACACTGATGGCACCAGGCCAAGGCAGGTGCCAGTGAGTGGGGGCTCAGTAACCCCTCCAGTCTCCCCACACACAGAGGGTGACTGACATCGATGGTGGGGGTAGGCATCCTGGGAAGATCAGCCCTGATTGCAGGCCAGGCCTAGGGACCTTACCCATGTACGATTTTTGTGTGCTGGGCCTCTAGTAAATGATATGCAGAGAAACATTCAAGTACAAGATTTTGTAGAACATATATTTTCCTTCCTCTTTCATAGATACTTAGAAGAATTGCTGGGTCATATGGTAACTTCATGTTTAAAAACTTGAGAAACTACTAGACTATTTTTCAAAGTGGCTGAAGCACATTACAGTCCCAGCAGTACTTCATGAAAGTTTCAATTTCTCCACATATTGCCAACATTTGTTACTGTCTATCTTATTGATTCAGCCATTTTAATGAGCACAACGTCATATCTACTTATGCTTTTGATTTGCATTTCTTTATCTTTTTTAACTTTAGTGTTTGGAAACTTTTAATTTTTTTTCAAGCTTGTTGTTATACCAGAAGCCCACTGCAGGAAGATTCCTGCAAGAATAGGGCTTCCTGAGCCAGAGCGAAGGAGAGAAGGCTTTGCTCCTTTCTCTGCTGTCTCACTTCCTCCCATCTCTGCTGCCTCAGCTCCCTCCCTTCTCAGCTGCCTCGCTTCCTCCATCTCCTCCCATCTCTGCTGCCTTGCTTCCACCATCTCCTCCCATCTATGCTGCCTCAGCTCCCTCCTTTCTCTGCTGCCTCACTTCCTCCCATCTCTGCTGCCTCTCTCCCTTCCATCTCCACTGCCTCGATCCCTACCTTCTGGGCTGCTTTGCTCCCTTCCATCTCCGCTGCCTTGCTCCCTCCCTTCTCTGCCGCTTGGTTCCCTTCTGCAGCACTTTACTTCCTTCTAGGCTGTCTTCAGTCTTTGCTCCATGCCTGTGTGTATAAATGAACCGCCATCTTGGCTGGGTTAATTTGTATACAGCTGCTCTAATTAGCTGGTGGGCATGGTTTGGCTAGTGGGCGTGGCTTGGGTGTCTCAGATTGATGGTTAATTTGCATGTTACTCTTTTATTAGATTAGATAATTGACAAGTAACATGTGTGAGTTTAAGGTATGCAGTGTGATGAAACTTATATTTCAAAAGATTTCCACAATAGGTTTCGTTAACACCTCTATCACATCACAGAACTACCTTTTTTGGGTGTGTGTGACAACATTTAAGATATAATTATTAGAAACTTTCGAGTATATAATGCAGTACTGTTACCTATAGACACCATGATGTACTTTAGATCCTCAGAACTCATTCATGTTCTAACTGTAAATTTGAACCCTTTAATCATTGCTCATTATCCCTATTCCCAGCCTCTGGCAGGGGCCATTTTCCTCTTTGTTTCTAAGAGGTCATAAGAGGTCAGCCCTTTCCCCTCCCTCACATATCAGTGAGATCATACCACATTGTCTTTCTCTGTTTGATTTATTTCACTTAGCATTAATGTCGTTAAGATCTATCCATGTTGTAGCAAATGCCAGGATTCACCTTTTTCTCTTGGCTGGATAAGATTCCTGTATATCTGTGTGTGTGTGTGTGTGTGTGTGTGTGTGTGTGTGTGTGTGTAGCACATTTTCATTCATTCATTGATCAATGGACACTTAGGCTGTTTCCACATATTGGCTATTGTGAATAATGTTGCAGTGAACATGGCAGTGCAGATATCTCTTTGAAAGCATGATTTCATTTCCTTTGACTATATACCCAGAAGGGGGCTAGCTGGATCATACAGTGTTCCACATTTTGGGGTTTTTTTTGTTGTTGTTTTTTATCCTTACTTGAGGATATTTTTCCATTGATTTTTTCCAACAGGGGCCAGGGACACACCTGCAACTGAGGTACATGCTCTTGGCCAGGAATTGAACCTGTGACCCTTTGGCTGATGCTCTAACTGCTGAGCCAAATTGGCCAGGGCTGCTGTTCTACTTCTAATTTTTTGAGAAACCTCCACTGTTTTCCACAGTTGTACCAATTCACATTCCAACCAACAGTGCACAAGGATTTTCTTTTGTCTACATTTTATTATCTTATTATCTCTTGTCTTTTTTATAATAACCATTGTAACAGGTGGGGTGATAGCTTATTGTGGTTTTGATTTGCATTTTCCTGATGATTAGTTATATCAAGCACCTTTGCATGTGTCTCTTGGCCATTTGTATGTCTTCTTTGAGAAAACATCTTCAGCTTCTCTGCCCATTATTATTGTTTGTTGTTGTTGTTGTTGTTGGTGGTGGTGTGTGTGTTTGTGTGTGTGTTGTTTTTTTTGCTTGAGTTGTATAAGCTCTTAAAAATTTTTGGATATTAACTCCTTATCACGTAGATGGTTTGCAAGTATTTTCTCCCATACCACAGGTTGTCTTTCATTGTTGCTTTATTTCTGTGCAGAAGCTTTGTAAGCCTTATGCAGTCCCATTTATTTATTTTTGCTCTTATTACTTGCACCTTTGGTGTCATACCCACAAAATCATTACCAAGGAGCTTATTTCCTATGATTTCTTCTGGAAGTTTTATGGTTTCAGGTCTTATGCTTCAGTACATTTGAAGTTAATTTTCATGAATGATGTAAGATAGAGGTCCAATACCATTTCTTTTCATATGATTACACAGTTTCTCCAACACCATTTATTAAAGAGACTATCCGTACCCCATTCATTATTCTGGTTCTTTTGTCAAATATTAGTTGACATATATGTAAGGGTTTATTTCCAAGCTCTTTTTATAAAATATATTTTTTAATGATTTCAGAGAAGAAGAGAGAGGAAGAAATAGAAACATCAGTGATGACAGAGAATCATTGATCTGCTGCCTCCTGCACATCCCACACTGGGGATTGATCCCTCAATCCAGGCATGTGTCCTGAGGGGCATGTGCCCTGACCAGGAATCAAACCTTGACTGGGAATTGAACCAGTGACCTCCTGACTCATAGGTTGATGCTCAATCACTGAGCCATACTTGCCAGGCTAGTTCTGGGCTCTTGAGTCTGTGCCATCAGTCTATATTTCTATATTTATGACAATACTGTACTGTTTTGTTTACTATAGCTTTGAAGTACAGTTTAAAATGAGAAAGCATGCTACTACCAGCTCTGTTTCTTTTTTCTAGTGGAATTTTAATAACGATTGCCTTGAAACTGTAGATTGCTTTGGATAGTGACATCTTGCTGATGTCACTCTGCTCATAATTCTTAAACACCTATCACTGTTTTGTATTTATACTGATATGCCACCTCACCAGCTAGATCATAGGATTTATGAATTTTACCTTATTTATCTTTTAGTTAAAGTATAATTCTAGAGCAGTGTCTGATGTGTGATGCAGAAGAGAATTCAATAAACATAAACTGTAACTTTCTGCTGATCTTAAAGTTTACTCCTGTATAGAGATGAATTATTTAGGAGTTATTTCAATGGGGAGTGATCGCTCCATTAGATTGAGCTAAGCAGCTTTTTTTTCTTTAGAATTTTTAGTATCTTTAAAGTATTTACAACTTTTAATATGACACATTATCCTTTAAAAACATTAATTTGAATCACACATGTTCAAAAATACAGGGTTTTAACTAAAAGTTTGACATCCAGTAAGGCCAATAGTTCATGAAACAACTGTCATCGAAAAATAATTCATTATTTATCGTTCTCAAGAAGAAAGGGCTATGTGGGTGCCCCATGAAGAAACACCAAGGTTGGGTAGGAGGCAGAGAAGAAGGGGAAAGTGTGGGGAAGGGTCTTTATTGTTATTGCTATACCATACAGTGGGTGAGGAGGTCGGGTAAACAGGCGTAGGATTGGCTGGTTTAAATAATGTCTGCAGTCTGTGGGTATAGAGGCTCTCCCCACTTGGCTGGTACCTAGACCTGAGGTTATGAGGGCAGGTGCACAGTTATGCAAAGTGTGGGAACCTGATAAAGGAGGTGTTCAGGAGAAGAGCTCTGGATTGATTGGTTTGTATTTGAAAAAATAAAAATAAAACAACATGCTCATGAGCTAGTTATTTCCTGTCTCTCAGAATTGGTTAACTCTGGGAGGGGCAGGTCCTTCATGGTCAGCAAGTCCCAGATGTCAAAGCATCAGAAGTTGAAAATAGAAAACATGGTTATTACAGCTTATGATGCCAGAAGAGATGAAATTTTCTCTAAACACTGTAGGGCCAAAACAGGATAATAATCTCTGCAGCTATCCCCATACACTTGATGTTTCAAGATAGGAACTATTGCCATGATGTGGCTAGAGCAAAGAGTACATCTAAATACTCCACATGCTTTTATTGATGATTATATGCATATACACCACAAAGACTTGGGGATTCTCAGAGATTTTAATCATTCCATTCCATTCAGCAATAACCAGATACTTGAGTCACTTTCCTTATGGGTCTCGTGTGGTTCATCTTGCTTCTGGATATCTCTTGCAGAGTCTTTGCTTGTGCTAATTCTTCACATGGAAAGTATTTTCTGTTGCTCCTGTTTCCGTTGAACCTTTACTGTTTTTATCTCTTGGTACTAACCCTGTCATCTTCTTGGACCCTGAAGCTCACTCTCTGCTGAGGTACACTTGTCACCAAACCTCTGTTGGAATTACAGTTAGACACAAATTTCTCCCATAGCTGGATGACAGCTTGCTTCTCTTAATGTACCTGGGAAGGAAGGACAAATATAACTGTAGTATATGATTATCACACATCAAAAAGTACCCCCTACTGCTCTTTCTTTTAACAAAGAAGATAAGACTTAAAAGTCACATTTTGAAATAACAAAAGGAACCATTGACCCAAGTCTTTGACATTAAAGCTTATGAGCTTTTTAATATGCACCACAATATCCAGTATTAAAGCTGGAAATCATAGTAGGTTCATAAAACGAGTCAGTATTTTTTTTTGTTTTTTAGGGGTACTTTTAATGTTTGTTTTGGAGGTTTACATACACTTGTATTTGCCAGAAGCCAATTCTAGCATGTCATAATTGTAAGTTTCATCAAAAGGTTAATGGAACTTGGGGACTCAACTTGAGTTACATATGTTGTCACCTGTTGGGAATGTCTGATGGCATTTCCCCAAACCTGAAAAGGGATGATTGTTTGCTGCCAGACAACTCAGGGCATCCTAATCTACATGTTATTGCCTCCTACTGGCCAAACACCTGAACAGCTATAGGCTAATTCTTCCCATTCTGACAATGGACTCTGTACAGGAAACCCTACCCTTTTGAAGAGTATATCTCTGCCTCGCCTCAGGACAATTTGTGTTAATAAAAAGCATGGGGTCCTAAGACGAGGAGATTAGTTAAGCTCCTCTGACCCCCAAATGCCTTTCAAAATTATGCTTCATCTCTGGACTCTAAGTTATACACAGCCTTCTCCAGATCGCTGAACCCTTCTAGATGCTGGTACAAGAACCCCAGCAGTATTAAGTCTTTATATTCCACCCTGGGAACTTATCATCAAGTTTTTCTACATAGAACTGGTGAGCTAAGTTTTATCATTCATGTCTGTGAATTAAAGACACCTGGGATAATCATTGTCACTGAGAAAAGCAATATATCAGTTACACCTCCTCTGCTTGAGAAAGCTCAATGGCATTTGTCATAGTTGAACTTATTGACAAGTTTTATTGTGTTAAGAGTCGGAGAGAGTTTAGGCTGAGAAACCTCAAATACCATGATGAAGAGGCACAATATTCTTACTAGAACCCCTAGTTATTAACTTTCATTTCTTTTATCTGACTTCCCTTCCTCATTATACTCTCTGCACACTGAAAGTTGATCAAAATTCCATTTAAATTGTAGTTGCTACACATATAAAAGACTGTCCATTAGAGCACTGGTTATAACAATGCAAAACTGGAAATAATATAAATGTCCATGTGACATCACCGTAGTATAGAGTACTATGCAGCCACTAAAAAGATGAGATTGACCTCTGAGACCTAACATACAAAAATGCCCATGATTTTGACTTTATTGTAAGTTTTAAAAGGCGGGTTAACAGAAATAATAAATGAGCTATAGCTACATGCAATGACATGATTGAATCTCACTAGCAATAACGGGAAAAAGCTAGGTATAAAAAGAACAAATAATATAATTCCATTTATATAAACTACACAAACCAGCACAGATCATCTCTGGTGCCAGAAGTCAGATTAGTGGATATTCTGTAGACAAGGTGGTTTGTGGTTAGGGGGCAGTACTGGATGGCCTTGTCCCATTTCCTGATCTGGGTGTTGATTACCTATGCATGTTCATTTTGTAAAATTTCCTCATGCTGTAACTTTATGAATTATGCATTTTTATATACATACTAGAGGCCCAGTGCATGAAATTTGTGTGTAGGGAGGGGAGTGTCCCTCAGCCCAGTTTACACTCTCTCCAATATGGAATTCTTCTCACAATCCAGGACTGCTAGCTCCCAATTACTCGCCTGCCTGCCTGCCTGATTGCCCCTAACTGCTTCTGCCTGCCAGACTGATCACTCCCTAACCACTCCCCTGCCAGCTTGATTTACTCTTAACTGTTTCACTGTCAACCCAATTGCCCCTAACTGCCCTCTGTTGCCAGCCTTGTCACCCCTAACTGCCCTCCCCTGCAGGCCTGGTCCCTCCCAACTGCCCTCCCCTACTGGCTGATCACCCACAACTGCCTTCTCCTGCTAGCCATCTTTATCAGCATTATCAGCACTGACATGGATAAAAGAGCATGCATATTTATTAGTTATTATTTTACTAGTGACCCAGTGCACAGATTCATGCACACTGAAATAAATTAATTAGAAGAAATATTTTAAGATTGCTGTTCGCTCTTTCACTATAATAGAAATGTCAACCAAATTCATAATCAACAATGACAGATTGAAACACACTGGTGTGATTGGTGCCAGTGAGAGCTTTATATGTATCCACATTTGCAAGTCAATATTAATTTTTAAATTGCCAATACACATCATATGTACCGGCCAGTTGGTTGGTTGGATGGATGGATGGTTGTGCACTTAGCCTTTTATATATATACTAGAGGCCCAGTGCACAAAAATTTGTGCACTTGGGGGGTTCCTCAGCCTGGCCTGTGCCCTCTCACAGTCTGGAACCCCTCGGGGAATGTCCACCTGCTGGCTTAGGCCTACTCCTCAGGGGATTGGCAGTCAGACATTTCTCTGGTTGCCCGGGAGCCTTCAGGGTATGTCCACTTGCTAGCGGGGAGCAGGCCTAAGCTGTAGTTGGTCACCCTTAGTACTGCTGAGGAGGTGGGAGAGACTCCCACCACCACTGCTGTACTGCAGCTGTTAGCCTGGCTTGTGGCTGAGCAGAGCTCCCACTGTGGGAGCACACTGACCACCAGGGGCAGCTCCTGCATTGAGCATCTGCCCCCTGGTGGTCAGTGTGTGTCATAGTGACCAGTTATTCCCAGTCATTCTGCTGTTAGGGTTGATTTGCATATTACCCTTTTATTATATAGGATAGAGGCCTGGTGCATGGGTGGGGGCCAGCTGGTTTGCCCTGAAGGGTGTCCCAGATCAGGGTGGGGGTCCTGCTGGGGTTTCTGGCCAGCTTGGGTGAGGGGCTGAGGGCTGTTTTCAGACTGGCCACATCCCCTTCAAGGAGGGGAATTCTGCTGGGCTGCCTGGCCAGCCTGGGTGAGGGGCTGATGGCTGTTTTCAGGCTGGCCACAGCCCCCAGTGATCCAAGCTCCCAGTGAGGCTGGGTGGAAGCAGGTATCTGGGATTTATTTATCTTCTATAATTGAAACTTGGTTGCCTTGAGTGGAGGCCACAGCTGGCCTAGGCAGGCAGCTAGGCAGCTTCCTCCATTGCCAGGGCAAGAAAGCCTCCTGTTTGCTCTAGCTCTGTGGCTGCCAGCTGCCATCTTGGTTGGGTTAATTTGCATATAGTCACTCTGATTGGCTGGTGGGTGTGGCTTGGGATGTAGCAGAGTGATGCAATTAGCATATTCCTCTTTTATTAGATTACATATAAATAGATTTTAAGGAGCTTCAGTATATCTTTGTATCTGAGACCAATGAGTTTGATGATGCCTGTTTTAATTATTCATTTTTCCCACATGAGGACTTGAAAGTCATATATTTTCAAATGATTTTAATGCTACCTCTCAAATCCAACTTTATGGATTTTTTCTAGCAATTTTTGTCATGATATATTAAAAGCATAGAAATGATGATGATGATGATGATGATGATGATGTTAATAACAGAAGCCACTTAAATGTTATGAGCATTTTCAGTGAGCTAGACACTGTGCTTATTAAATGCTCACAAAGCAACCCAGTGAGGGAAGTATTATGGTCATGGTCCCTTTTTCACCTTAAAAACTGAGTCACAGATAGTTAATAAAATTTCCCAAATTCACATAAGTAGTCAGAGAGGATGCCTAGAAACAGGAGCCTATTGTCTAACTCTTGGCCTACCCTGTCCAATATGGATGCTACTAACCACATGTGACCATTGAACACCTGAAATGTGGCCAGCCTCAAATGAGATGAACAAGCACAAAATACACACTGGATTTTACAGATTTAGTGCTAAAAAGATAAAAAGTAAAATATTTTATTAGCCCTTTTATAGTGATTCCATGTGGAAATGATACTGATTTAGATATGTTGAGTGAAATAAAATGTATAACTAGTTAATTTTGCCTTTTTTAATTCTGGGTCTCTTTTACTGCATCTTGGCTGCCTTAGAGAAATACGAATTAGAGTCCCAGGGCTGGAAACTCAGATCCCCTGCTCTGGGTGGGACTGGTTCGTAGGCATGTTTGAACAGCTCCCCCAGTATTTCTAATGCACCGCCAGGGTAGAGAGATTCACTGCCCAGAGTCCAGAAGCCTGTGCTGTGCTGTCTGATACCCTGCCTGACTTAGAACAGCCCCTGACATGATGGTTACAGCATGGACCTGAGAAGGGCAAATAGCCACAAGGCTGTCGGCTTGAACAGCTGTGAAATAGCTGACTTTGCAGATGACACTTGTAGTTCAGGCCAGGCCACACTACTATTTGAGGCAAAGGAACTTAGATGCCTTTAACTTACGTCTCACCTGGCCACGGGTGGTGGAGATCCACTAAACTAGTCTGGGAGGGTTGGCTGTTACTGTGGACCTGACTGTTCCCCTGTGTGGCAAGGTGGACACGGTTTTAGCGGATTAGTCTTCCCACTCCATCAAAACAGGTCAAACACTAGAAGAGTCCTGTAGGCCGCTGGGTCACATTCTCCTCATTGCCAAGAAAATAACATGTTGCCCTTCTGAGTCGCATATCTTGCTAGTGGGATGTGACTTTGCCAGTGAACAGTGAATCCTGAGTTATAAAACTGGGGTGAAGTGTATGGATCAGGAACAGTTACTACAGGTTCAGGAAAATGAAACTCTCAGGCCTTTTAGCAGTGAAGCCAGAAGCCAAAGATTGGTTTCAACTTAGCATTGAAAGCTCACCCGTAGATTTATTTTGATGCAATTTTATTTTGACAATAATTTATTTGTGGGAGCAATAGCACTTAGGAAGCCAGTGCATGTTAGACATACCAATGAGAAGACCTGGGATTTTTCATGTTTTTTCCCCCATTGTGTTTTAGAGCATCCACTTATCTGTGGTCAGCCAGAGCTGCACTGTTTGAGGAAGCAGGGAGGGAGATAAGGGATTTTACAAAGCAGGTTTACATTTGGTGGAGTGTGGGGGAAGGGGATGGAGAAGAGGAAATTACAAGTTGAGAATGAATGTGTTTATGCATTTAAACTGTTATTTCCTTTAAATATCAAATTTTATGGCTAAATGCACATCTAAAAGCACTTTGCATTTAAAGGTGGTAAAATATTTTGAATGTCATCGTTTTATTATGAAGCCATTCTTTTTCTTTTTGAAGTATTTGAAATGCTGCCTTTTCACAGTGGACTGCAAAGAACCACAGGATGGATTCCTGGGGTGAGAGGACACCCCTCCAATAAAGCAGTGCATATTTTTATTACCCCACCAGGCAGAGGATCAACTGGAAGAATGTCATTAGACACCCGACCCAGAAGCTGTTGAGTTCAGCAAAGGCCTGCTGAGTAGCCTTTCCTGTGCAAGGCAAGCACAAGCCCGGCCCAGGGATTCAGGAATGAAGATGATAACCTTGACTTTGAGGGGCTCTCAGTCTTGGCCATGAGAAAATAGATATGTGCATTATGAGAAGATGCAAAATGGATACAGGAGGAGGAGCTTGGGGAGAATTTTCTGATCTGATAGTGTTTATTCTGATTTTTTATGGCTCAGGGAGTATTTTACCTTGCTAGGACTGCCCATAACGAAGTACCAAGGGCTGGTGGTTAAATAACAGACCTGTATTGTCTTACAGTCCTGGAGGCCTGAAGTACAAGATCAAGGAGTTAGCAGAGCTGGTTTCTTCTGAGGGCTGTGAGGGGGGATCAGTTCCTTTGCTTTTCTCCTAGTATTAGTGGTTTGTTGGCAATCGGCCTTCCCTGCCTTGATGCATCACCCAGTCTCTGCCTTCATCTTCCCATGGCGTTGATCCTGACTGTAGGTGTGTCTCTGTGCCCATACTTCTCCTTTGCATCAGAACACAGTGATATTGGATGAGGGTCCATTCTAATGACCTGATTTTAACCTGATCATCTGCAAAAGCCCTTTATCTAAAGAAGATCATTTCACAGGTACTGGGATAAGTACTTCAGCATCTTTTGGGGGAGACAGCTCAACTCACGGCACTGGGAGTCATGTGGGTAGAGAAGGGCAGGGGGTGCCCAGGTGGAAACAGCACTGTGTTAAAGATATGGAGCACACCAGTACCTGCTGGTCATCGCAGGCCCCCTGAAGAACCCACACTGGGGATTGAGTCCGCAACCCGGGCATGTGCCCTCAACTGGAATCAAACCTGGGATCCTTCAGCCCGCAGGTTGAAGCTCTATCCACTGAATCAAACCAGCTAGGACTAGCATATATTCCCATTCATCAAGTCCACCTTACAATCTGGGTAGGTCAGTCTCTTCTTGATTAAAGGCCTATGACTTTTTAGTCCTCATTTTAACTGGATTAAGTCTAAGTGGATTTATTCCAGGATTTATTCCTCTTGGAAAAAGAGGGCTTCCTGAATTCTGTTCTTAAAAATAAACAAATGCTAGGAATAGGTTAAAATATTATAATTTTACAAGGAACAGCAAATAAATCTTGATCAGGAAAGAGACTGAAAGGAAAGAGAAGAACATTGGAACATTGGAACATTGGAATATTTAGAACATTGGAAATGGGATTTGTACTTTTTAACCTGAAGACAAAAATAAACAAAAAGTTAAATGGATGATAACTGCACTAGTTAAGAAAAAAAGAATTATTTCCTCAACATAAAAGACATCCTGCAGGCAAATAAAATGAATCCTCATCATAAGGTCAGTGAGATCAAAGATACCCTGGCAAAGTGGGGCACTGAATATGCGACAATAATATTGGGAACAGCAAACCAGCTCCCTCATCCTCCTGGAAGGAACCCCCAGAATGAAAAGGGGGAAAGAGGGAAACTAACATTTTGTGCATCAATTCCATGCCATCCATTATTCTAGACACTTTATTTGTGCTAGCCTATTGAATCTCTTAACAAATAGGTGAGGCATGTTGTTTTCCCCCATTTTGGTGACCAAGACCATGGGTGAAAGAAGATAAGAACAGCTGTAGTTGGTGTTTAAACCCAGGGGTACCCAGCAACCAAGCACAATGCTCCCTGAGTGAAGTGCGCAATGGGGGGCAGCTAAGGGCAGCCCTGGTCTTTTTCAGAGTCTTAGACCAGGCTGCCTGCCAAAACAACTTTCCCACTGGTCCTATGTCAGTTTCCAAAATGTCACTGTTACATCACCTTCTCTAGTTTCCACCTTTATAACATGAAATATGATAATATAAAAAGAGAGGAATAAGTCCTACATGTAACAGAAAAGGTGACAGGACCAGCGCCAGGAGTAGAGATACATCCTTTACTAATTCCTGTTTAAGCAAAGATTGGTTTGGTCCTCAAAAATTACTTCATAATCTGGATTTCTAAGAAATGAAATGTACAAATATTGGCATCCCATACAATAATTTCAGTTGCCATCTATTTGATAGAACCACATTAAATTGCCAGTATTTAGCAATTTTTTCCCCTATCCCCAGTGAGAGTTTTTATGGTTCAGCCTAATCGTTCATACCACTTGGAGTTACGAACTACAATGCAATGTATCTTAGCTCATTCAGTCCTCACGGCTACTCTACAGTGAAGTTCATGGTAACCTCAAGTTACAATTAAGGTATTCCCTGTTTTCTGGAGTTAGGCTGGAATTCTAGATTCTAAATCCAGGCCAAAGTGGCTGAAAATGGGGTAGGTTTGGAGAAAGTGCATTTGATTGCAGCACATGAAAGTGCATTTGATTACAGCAGGGGACCCACAGGGTTATGAGTGTGACTGCCATGATATCATCAGAGAGCCCAGTGACTGCCATGTCATTAAGTAAATGGGCTGGATCTCATTTGGCCTATCAGAAGTATCCAATAACCCATCCTAGAAAAACTCTGTGTGGTTTTTTTTCATAATAGTGTTATGTTTTGCTATATGTGTGGTTTGATTTTTACTTTTCTTTTTGTCTGGTTGGCTGTTTCTTTTTCATCTCCTCTGCAGGTTCCTTCTCTGCACTTCTATTAAATTTTGGAATCTATTGAGCCTCTCTGTCTTAGCCATTCTTCTCTTATTACTCTTCATTTTCCCTTGGGACTATCTTATCAACACACAAGTGTTGGTATATGTATAACCCATAAATATCTCTATCCTGAACCCTGCCACCTCCTCTTGGCCTAGATTTACATGTTTAAGTGTCCACTGGCCATTTGTACTTGGATATCTTTTAGGCCCTTAAAACTCCCTGAGTCTACAACTGAGCTTGTGACTTTTTCTTTCATGTCTGACCTTCCTCCAATATCCTGTTAGTTAACAGCATCACCATCTAGTCCCTCATATTTTCAACCTAAGTGTTTTTCATTTCTGTTTATTTCACTCCCCGCCATGATTGTTACTGCTGTCATACATTCCTCATGTCTGACCTGAGCCGTTATAATAGACTCCTAATAGGACTCTGCATTTAATTTATCCCTTCTAATCTTTTCCACCCATGCAAAAAAAAAAAGATGTAAATATCATCACATCATACTCCTCTCCTTTCATATCCTTCAGTATCTTTCTGCTGCTGGAATACATGTTCATTGCACACCAAGTCCCCATTGCCTCTTGCTCTGCCAAGTTATCAAGGGAGAGCAAAGCGCTCATACAAAGACTCTGGGGTTTGGAGATAACCTCCAGATTCCTGAACAGGCCATTTTTATCTCCTACAGCAGGGCCTTTACACAAGCAGTTTTCTCTTTCTGGACCACTCTCCTCATCCTCATATCTCTTGCCTAGTTGGCTCCTAGTCTTATACTTCAGATCTCTGATCTCTCATATATATATGAATAGGTCCATTTATCATATGCTTTCATAACATTACATACCTCTTGTCAGAACATTTATTAAGTCAGCATTTCATCACTGACTTTATTCTAGGGGATTGAAGCTCATAAAGTAAAGTGATATATCTGTGGTCACTCAAATGAAAAGTGGCTAAAATGAAAGTCAAGTCCAACATTGCCAGACTCTTGTTCCCTTGCTCTGGCCCTTCCCATGCTGGTTCTTGCGCCCCATGTAACTACACTCACAGACTTTGGGGATTTAATTTCACTCTTGATTTAAATTCAGAATTCATTTTGTGCATTTCCCCAGGCCCTATTTGACTACCTTCAAATAAGAACAAAAACACCACAAAGATTTCATGAGGAAATCGTTCAGTTTAGTGGATGTAATCTTGTTTTATGTTTTAATGAGAATTATTATTCATCATTTTCATAATTCTCTTTATTGGCATAGGCCAGGTGGGGTAGCTTATCAGATGCAAGTCATGTTTATCCCATTGCAGTCATCAACTCGCAGCAATTAAGTGAAATGGAGTTCTTTATAGTTGGTGCAAGTACGTATTTGTTTCCAAGTTCAAATGGAAAATTTAATGAGCTTACAAATGTGGAGATGGAAAGGATTGCATTCGTTAAGGTAGCAATGCTTCCAAACCAGGTGCCAATGACACATTCTGTAATCTCTTTAATTTGAATCTTTTCGAACGTAAAATGTAAACTAAGACTTGCCAGGGCCACCTGATTGCCCTTCTCCGCTTATTCAGAAACCTGGATAGTGATATTTCTCTTGGGTTTACTTTGTTTTCTGACACTCCAGTCAACATAAAACAGAAGCAAAACCTAAGAAGGGAAAGAAGAGGGGGCGGTTCTTCTAAATCTTTGCTTCCCAACACACTTATGTAGGGAAAAGGACGGAAAAATGTGTCATGTTTGAAAATAATGCATGGACGCAGGGAAGAAAGTAAGAAAGACAATGGGGCCTAGAGATTGAATTCTGCATGTGGAGGCTTTAATCCCCATCTGTGTGTCTGACCCTGATTTGCTTAATTAAAGATGGAGTCCTGCAGTTGACTCTGCTAGGAGAGGAACATCACAAGCCATGTGGACTCATTTTGACAGGCGCCGGGAGCTTCTGGGGCATTGCAAAAGCACCCCAACAAGTCCTAGTATGAGGAATACTGAGTCCATGAGCCAACACTCAGCCAGTTTCCCGGCGGTGAATTGGTATCACTCAGAATCCTTGACTGGCTGCCTCCTGCATGCCCCCTACTGGGGACTGAGCCCACAACCCAGGCATGTGACTGGGACAGAAAATCAGGCAGCTCACCATTGCAGGCATGGAGCACATTGAAAACTCTACATAAATCCAACCATGTATGTCATAATTGACTGTCATCCAAGACACCAGAGTGTCATCCTGGAGTCTGACCAGACAACTTGAAAATCACCCAGAAAACCAGGGCCTGGCAGTCAGATGGCATGAGAAAGAAGAACATGAGAGTATCTGCCTGTGGGCAGATCATGCTTCAGTTTATTCAGAGGCCTAGGAACAAATGACTTCATTATTTTCCTTATGACAGCCCTCTGCAAAGGACTTAAGACAGAGCTGCTGTGAGGAGGCCATGTTTGGATGGGAAAACCCCAATGAAAAGAGCTAGGTGTAGAGTTCAGGAAAGGGTGAGGTCAGTTGCCAGTGGTCAACTTGAAAAAGGATTTGTGTGAAGCCTGGGAGGACATGGAGTGAACAAAGGAAAAGTATTAAACCTTAAGAGCATCTCTGGGTGAGTTGCTATTTCATGAACAGCATACAGTAAAGCAGAAAACCTCTATAAGGCCTGTGATATCTATGTATCTACTAGGTAACAAGTCTTAAGGTGTCAGACTGTGGGAAGAACCACAGCTGGTGCTAGAGAAGTAGTGGTGTATCAAACAAATAAGTGAACAAAAGCATGGTCTCCTGCACCAATGTGCTCACAGAGCAGGGCAAGATTTTTTGCGCTGGTGACATTTAATTTGAGATCAGAGAGTAGCCATTTAAAAAACAAACATGGAGTAGTACTCCAGAAAGGGGAAAAGAATAGCATGTTTGAGGTCTCTAAGGAGTTAAATGTCAGGCATGCTGAAAAGAAAGGAGAGGAGATAGTATAGGTGGATGGTGTTGTATAAGACATAGCTTTTCTATCATGTATATCCTTTATGTATCCTTATATTCTTTGTCCCCTCAGATTAATAAGTTTGCAACTATAATTGACATAAAATAACACTTATTTAAAATGTATCATTTGACATAAATATTCACACATGGAAACACCATATTTGAGATGATAATCTAATCTAATAAAAGAGTAATATGCAAATTGACCATCACTCCAAGACACCTAAGCCAGGCCCATCAGCCAAGCCACACCTCCCAGCCAATCAGAGCGGCTGTATGCAAATTAACCCAGTCAAGATGGAGGCCGACAGCCACAGAGCTAGAGTGAGCAGGAGGCTTCCGTTGCAACTGCCTGAGTAGGCTGGTGGGCCTCTGCTCAAGCAACAATGTTTCAATTATAGAAGCCACAGAGCTAAAGCAAACAGGAGGCTTCCATTGCTTGCCTAGGCCTCCACTCAAGGTAACAAAGTTTCAATTATAGAAGATAAATAAACCCCAGAAACCTGATTCCAGCCAGCCTCTCTGGAATGTTGGGTCAATGGGAGCTGTGGGCATCCTGAAAACAGCCCTCAACTCCTCATCCAGGCTGGCCACACACCCATAGGGTGAGGGTCCCCACTGAGGGGAGGTGCTTGGCCAGCTTGCAAACAGCATCAGCCCCTCACCAGGCTGGCCAGGCACACCAGCAAGTGGACATCCCCCGAGGGGTCCTAGACTGCAAGAGGGCACAGGCCAGGCTGAGGGCCCCCCCTCCCCAGAGTGCACAAATTTTTGTGCCCTGGGCCCCTAGTATATCTATAATTCTCCAAAATTTCTTCATGTCATCCCCCCATGCCCAGTTTCTCAGTCCAGGTATCCACTTGCATGCTTTCTATATACTACAGATTGGTTTTTAATTTCCAGAATTTTATACAATTAGGATAACGTGACAAATACATTTTTGGGGGTCTGACTTACACACAGCATAATTATTTTGAGACTCATGTGTATTGTTGCTTATATCATTAGCTCATTCCTTTTTATTTCTGTGTAATATCCTATTGTATGGATATAGCACAATATGTTTATCCATTCACCTATTAGTGGGCATTTGGATTGTTTCCACTTTTTTGCTAATACAAATAAAGCTGCCATGAAAATTTATGTATGAAATGAACTCTTTCATTAGTCTCCGGTAAATCTCTAGGAATTTAATGGTTATGCATAAGGTAAGCATATGTTTAACTTACATGAAATTATTCCTTAAGTGGTTATATCATTTTACATTTCTACCAGAAGTACATGAAAGTTAAATTGCTCCACACCCTTGGTACAGTTATTCTTTAATTTTGAACATTCTAGTAGGCATGCCATACATCCTCAAACAGATTAGTTTTCAATTTCATAATGACTAATGAAGTTTGTATTTACTATCTATATATTTTTATGTATGTATTTGCCATCTATATATCTTTGGGGAAGTATTCATTCAAATCTTTTGCCCATTTCAAAATGTAGCAAATGTCTTCTTATTGAGTAGTAAGAGATCCACTTATATTATATACTAGTGGCCCAGTGCATAAAAATGGGTCCCTCAGGCCTAGCCTGCACCCTCTCTAATTGGGAACATCCCTCCTGCAATCTGGCACTTCTGGCTTTTAACTGTTCACCTGCCTTCTTGCCTGGTTGCCCCTAACCCCTCTGCCTGCCTGCCTGATCACCCCTAACTGCTCTCCCCTGCCAGCCTTATCTCTCCCCCAACTGCCCTCCTCTGCTGGCCAATTTGGTTTTGATTGGTCAGTTTCTATGTCAGTCAGCATCAAAAACTCTGCCTCTTAAGCAGCCATTGGCTCCTCAGAGCACCCACATTTGATTCTGATTGGTCGGTTCCTATGCCAGTCAGCATCAAAAGTTCTACCTCCTAGATAGCCATTGGTTCTTCACAGCCAGCCCACATCCATGCACCAGGCCTCTATCCTATATAATAAAAGGGTAATATGCAAATTGACCCTAACAGCAGAACCACTGGGAATGACTGGTCACTATGACACACACTGACCACCAGAGGGCAGACGCTCAATGCAAGAGCTGCCCCCTGGTGGTCACTGTGCTCCCACAGAGGGAGCTCTTCTCAGCCACGAGCCAGACTGATGGCTGCCAGCACAGAGGTGGTGGTGGGAGCCTCTCCCGCCTCCTTAGCAGAGCTAAGGATGTCTGACTGCAGCTTAGACCTGCTCCCCACTGGCAAGTGGACATCCCCTGAGGGCTCCTGAGCTGCCAGAGGGATGTCTGACTGCCAGTTTAGGCTCAATTTTTTTTAATCTGAGAACAAAGATGATTTTTCTTCTACTTTCCAAAACTGAATGGATTTAATTTCTATTTTTTGCTTATTTCACTGACTAAACTTCCAGTACAATGTTGAATAGAAGTGGTGAGAGTGTATATTCTTGCTTTATTCTTGACCTTAGGGTAAAAGCATTCAGTCTTTTACAATTAGGTATAGATTTTATATATATTCTTCATAAGTGTGATGAAGTTCCTTTCTATCCCTACTCTTTGAGAATTTTAATCAGGAGTTAATGTTAGATTTTAAGTAAATTTTCAGTCTAATCAATAATTAAATTATTTTTATTGACTTAAAATTGTGAATCACATTTATTAATTTTTAAAATATTAAACTAACCTGGCATTTCTTATATAAACCCCACTTGGTCATGATGTGTTATTTTTAACATCTTGCTGGATTTGATTTCCTAAACTTTTGGTAAGAATTTTTGCATCTATGTCAATGAGGAATATATGTCTGTAATTTATTTTCTCTTATGTCTTTGTCTAATGTTCATAGGTAATTTTGGCATCATAAAATGAATTGGAATGTTTTTCCTTCACTTACTTTCAGTGATTGTGAAGACCCTGAGATGGTAGAAGACAATTGGATCTAAAGGAATTAATCTTTTACAAGATAGCATTTACTCTAATTGAATTATTCTCTAACTTAAGTGTGCATGAGAAACACCTAAAGATTTTCTTTTTTTCTATTATTTTTAAGTATCTCTTCAAGGAGAGGGCATTTAAAAATATATATTTTTATTGATTTCAGGAAGAAAGGAGAATGAGCGAGAGATAGAAACATCAATGATGAGAGAGAATCATTGATTGGTTGCCTCCTGCATGCCCTTCACTGAGGATCAAGCCTGCAACCTAGGCATATGCTCTGACAGGGAATTGCACCATGACCTCCTGTTTCATAGGTTTCTGCTCAATCCCTGAGCCATGCTGGCCAGGCAAAATTTTCTTTTTTTAATTTAATTTAATTTAATTTAATTTAATTTAATTTAATTTTTTCCATCACCATTGAAAATTTTCTTTTGAATAGACATTTTTATTCAGAAGGTCCAAAGTGGATCCTTCGCTGACATTTACAAAGAAAAACAAATATTCCCCAATTATTCTCTTATAACAGATCTGTGTTCTGAGGGTTCTTAGTCTATTCAGTGGTTCTCAAAACACGTTTCACAGACCAGAAACATCAGAATCACCTGGGGATTTTTTTTTTAATGCAAATGTTCTATCTCCACTTCAGACCTACTCTGGGAGGAAAAGTAGGTGGCAGTCTGCCCTTCAATAACTCTCAAGGTGACTCCAATGCACACTAAAGTTTGAGAACTACTGAATTATGTTAATAAGAATGAATAAAAAATAATCGATGTACAATTAATTGTGTATATTTTGTGTTATACATTGAGATTATTTCTTTTGTACTGACTTTGTGTGTGACAAATATGAAAGATCTTAGAGTCAGGAAGGAGGGTAAGTCAGATGTCTGAGTAGTGTGGAGAATGTATGGATAATCTTTAGAAAAATGGAGAAGCAGGCTGATGAGATTGTTCATCTCTGTTGGGTGTCTGCTTCAGCAATGTGATTGCCAACCTTTCTTGGTGTCCACTTTCTTAATTGTGCAGTCTTCTCTCCAATTCTGAACTGTTCAGGGTAGAGGGGTGGAAAAGGCAATTGCTTGGATTTGTACACAGTTATTTTGCCAAATGAGTAAAGGGAAAGGAGAAAAGAATGCAGTAGTAGAGGGTATTTGCAAGAGAATAAATGACTGTAATCATGCAACGAAGTCTGTATGCTGCTTAAGGAGAGAAATGAAGACAAGAGGACAATAACAGAGAGAAAGTTCTGAGATCTATGGATAAAAGGTCTTAATGAGATGGAAGAACTGTTTCAGTAGACATATTTCAGAAAATGAGCTGGGAATATAAATAATAATAGCTGAGAAGTAAAATGCTTGTTTATGAATTCTGTTGTTTTTATGCAATAAGAAGCTATAAGATATGATCTTGATAACAGTGATTGAGATAATAGACATGCCAGATCATGGGTAATGAGAAAATCACAGAATGGATGAATAAACATCCACATACATAGTGAAGTTCTTTTTCATTAATAATGCCAATCATAATCGTGGGTGAATGACAGCCAAAGACCAAATAATAGATACAGTGGCATCATCAAATAAATTGGAAGTCATCACTGCCACAGGAAGGCTCTGATGGACACACATTTGTTTCTGTAGCAGATTATTTTGAACTCAGCCATCATTTCAAAAAGATATGCCTCCTCCATATGTCCTAACGTCATGCAATGTCTTTTGATAAGATACATAATTGTGATATGTGAGTATGAGTTCTGACTTAGCATGGAGATCGAAACGTAGCCATCAGCTATGCTGTAGACCACTGCCAAGAAATTGCATGCTGATAAGTTCCTCTTGTTTTCCTATTCATGACAGGATCAAAAAAGTTTACTTTGAAAGGAGATACCAGCTTAAAAGCACAAAGATGAAGATTGTCTTAGCTGTGCCCTGCTAACATCCATTCTAATTTCTGTTTTCAAATTCACAGAGAGTGAAGAAGTTTATCAAAGGCAGGTGCTGTCAATTTCATGCATCATCTTTGGAATTGTCATCGTGGGCATGTTCTGTGCAGCATTCTACTTCAAAAGCAAGTAAGACCATTTCGCTCAAGTGTTAAAAGGTTACTTCTCAGAGGAAGCACTTTGTCTTTTTTTAAGTTCTCAGTCTTTGCTTCTGACAGAGGGATCTTGTAAAAATGGGCCCATCCAACATTTAGAGTGACTTAGAATTTTTTAGACTGTGGTGAGTGTATATGCCACACTGGCATGTGTGTGTGTGTGGTTTACCTTTGACACATATAGCTATCATCCCTCTCTGTGCTCATAAAAACTCTACATTCTTTGCACATTTTGACTGCCTGCCAGAATTAAAGTCTCAACATTAGTCTGTGACTAAGGAGTTCGCTCTTGTGACCAGAGAGGTCACACTGCTGTAGACCTAAACATTATCAAGCAGTATCTATTGTTTTTCTTTTAAAAAATCTACATGTTTCCTTTCATAGTGTTTTTACCTGATACTCATAAAGGTTTTAGCCAAATGTGAAATATGAAAAATTATAAAATCTATTTTAGTTCCCCAGTTGATATACATAGCTCAGATATGTCGTATACTTCTTTTGCCAAGAAACCAGACCTTCTGCACATAAAAATACTTACTTACTTTTGACTAATAATGTAGGCTAAACTATACACCCATATACATCTATATAAGTATATATGTCTACCTACATATATCTTTCTTTTAAATGAACTTTGTTAAAGGTATTTTATTTATGATAATAGTATAACATGCACTTAAAATAGGAAATACAGATAAAAATACTATATTTTTTTGGTTTCTTGTAAGACACATAGGCCTGAATAAGTTGGCACTGATTCTGTTCCTACAGCTTGTTGAAATCCAAACCAAAGCTTCATTGCTTCTCATTGGACATATATTTTTCTACTTATTTGTTCTTCTAAAAATGAACAATTTCTATATATAGTCTATTATTCCTGTCTGCACATATGTTGATCTTCAGAAAAAAATAATGGAAACTCAGGCCTGAATCCAGAATTAGTAACTATTATGTTTTAATAGACTAGTTTAGAATAGGTTTAGATTTTCAGAATTACTGTGAAAAGAGTACAGAGAGATTCCATATACCCAGACTCAGTTTCCCATTATTGTCTTATATTAGCATGATGCATTTAGTGTTGATACAGTATTACTAACTAAAGGTCATACTTCCACATTTCTTACTTTTTACCTCATGTGCTTTTTTGTTCCAGAGCTACATCCAGATGCCACATTACATTTAATTATTACATCCAGGCAACTCTTAGCTGTGATGTTAGTGGGTTTTTGTTTTGTGATTTTTGTGTTTTATTGCTCATTATATTTTTTAAATTTTTATTGAAATCATTGGGGTTACATTGGTTAATAAAGTTATATAGGTTTCAGGTGTTCCTGTTCATTTTAAGTACTTATTCTTTGTCAGAGACCCTGAGCTTTTCATGTATTATCTCCCAGTCCTTACAACAATTGGAATTGTGTGTTATTGCTGCATTTTTCAAAATATCAGGATTCAATTTTAAAATATTAAGTTGTCAAAGCCACCCAGTAGAAAATTGCAGATGGAATCATTTTTTTAAAAAAAATGATTTTTACTATTTTTCAATTACAGTTAGCATACAATATTACATTAGTTTTAGGTGTACAGCATAGTGATTAAACATTTATACCTTACCAACCGATGGGATCTTTGAAGTTGCACTGTTCTAGTTTCAATCGCATGCTTTATACCAACCACACTGGCTCATATAATCTTTTCTCACTGGCTGGTGAGACTGCGGGGAGTGAATGAGGAATGCCCTGCTCTGATGCGCACTGGAACAATTATTAATTTTATTTTTCTAGGGTGGCTACAGGGCACAGTGGCTATGATTTTACATGTGTCCAAATCTTCAGGCTGCTACTTGCTTGTTGTGAACTATTAAGCAAATTACATCCAGTCCCTTATCTTTGATTTTCTTTTTGGTAAGATGGCCAAAACATAGCTCCCTTCTAGAATGCGTTAAGGATTAATGGGATAATACTGTCCAAAGGACACCACAGTGTATAAAAGAGTAACTACTCAGTGAGGGCTTGCTATTGTTAACAACCCCGTTTTCCACTCGGGAACTCAGGGGCCATGTAAACCCAGGTGAAGAGTGTGCCCTGGAGCAGGAGACAAACAATCACCTGGCAGGGCTATACAAGCTTCCCCATGCTCCTGCTGTGCGAGAGGAAGAAACTGTATTTAACAATAGCAGGTTATTATGAAGAAGTACTTCATTGTTCCTCTTAGAGTGTGATTTTTAGTTGTGCCACATTTACATGGAAGACTGATATCACACTCACAAGACTGGCGAACAGCTGGGTAACCAGGGCCTTCTGTCTTCAGGGCAGCAGTGGGCTCTGGGACACCTCCTCCTGCGGCTCAGCGAGCTGTCTGGGCTTTAATGGAAACCTGTTCAGTGTCAGCTTCTTCATGAGCCAATGGAGGAATACTCTTGGGGAGCTTGCCTTCTGCCTGCCCAGCTAGGACATGTTTTTATTAAAAACAAATAAATAAGCAAACATGAGAAGAATGAAGTGATAATAAAAATTGAAGTGATAATAAAAATAAAGTGATAATAAAAATATACTCATTAAGAGTATATTTCCTTTTTTGGTACAATTTCCTGGCACAATCTTCCTTTACTGTTCTTTGCCTGAGAGGAATGCCACACCCTACACCAGGCATCTGATCTACACAGCTGAGGGCAACGTGCATTCTTTTTGTGTGTGAGTCAAATAAATGTTAATCGTTATTAAAAGAAAACTAGGTATTAGGTTTGTTTTGTAGAGGTAACATCATTCATTCATACAATAAATAAGACACTTCAGTCTGTAGGCCGACACTCTATCCACTGAGCCAAACAAGCTAGGGCAGTATTTACATATTTTTAATATAGAAAGCATACAGTTTTTCTGAACTGAATCCGCTTTCTAAATCATTGCATATTTGTGAACGTGCATTTTTGTAACACCCTGACACAGTATTCTCCGTGCTGATTGCTGGAATTCCAAGACCCTTCCAAACCCTTGATCAGAATTCACCTTGACCTTTCCTCACTTTCATAGAGTCTAGGATTGGAGGACATCTCTATCATAGATTTCCAAATAAATTCACTTGAACCTCCATCCTGTATGCCAGGATGTACTATTTCTGGTGAGACAAAGTCAGGGGTTACCAAAAAGCTCACATTTTCTTGGTCTCTTAGGTTTTAATCCACATGATCCCCCAGATTCCACCACTCTGGTCCTTTCTCCATTCTCTTGTCGCCCTTGTTATGGCATGACCTCAGCAGATAGAATATTGTAGCAAACTGTTAGCTGATGAGGTAGAAATGACGAACACCTTCTTGAATTTAGAAGATTTTCTAACTGAATTAATTAAAAGCCAACGACTCTGAAGGACCCAATGGAATAAATTCTCATCACTCCCAATAATCAATACATTCCTGCAAGTAGCTAATAGAACGATTAATTGAGCCTTTCAATGTGGCTGAAATGGCTCACGTGCAACTATACATTCTCACCCTCCAGTTTCTTTTTACTTTCACCTCACACGGGTAAGAAGGGTGAGACTGGCTGTAGGGTCCTTAGCAGACTTTGGAAATGAAGGATGTGATTCAACTCTAAGAATGGAAGGGGATGGGAGAGGAGGTGTTTCAGGAGCTAAGGCTGGACAAATAATGACCACAGCTGGGAGAACACAGGGGGAAACGAGTGGGTGTTGCTGGTACACAGCAGGAACGGTGGCCAACTGCTCTGACCATCTGTTATCACTCTCTGAAGTAAGACATTGCAGGCCACAAAGAGAGCCTCGGAAGGATGGCAGTGAAAATGCTGGTATGCTGCTATGATGCTCTTCAGTGGTGAAGGGCTGAGTCCCCCAGTTGCTGAAACACAGTTATGCTAGGAGTTACTTTTCTCACGCACATACTCTGACCTGAAATAGACCGCAGTTGGTGATGGTTCAATGTGAGTCTCTGAAGGCGTAGACTCTTGCCCTCAACACGTGGTGCAAGGCCAGGCCAGTTCCAGAACTCAATGTGGGATTTACCTAGATCTGCCTGGCATTCCAACTTCTCCTTCAGTCCAGTCCTATTTCCTTCCCTTTGCTTCTTCTGGTGCCAATCTGAAGAGCCCTCCCTAGTAAGAATCCTGCACACTCTCCCCATCACAGTGTCTACTTCCCCAGGAACCCCACCTGCAACATTTCAAATGTTTACCAACAGATTGGTGACATCAGATGCGCCACTGCTTACATTTCATTTCCTTCTGAAGACTTGAGCCAGAAAAACATAAAACTCAGTTTACTATGCAATGTTGATACTGACATTGCTGGCTAGTAGGGTTCCGGTGTGCCATTGCCTGCATCTGGCCTTCTCCAGATCAGGTGTTCTCATGGGAGGGTTGATGGTACAGCAATCATTGTCCTCTGTTGGCAGTTACTAGGGAGAGGATGAAAGAGTAAAAATACGCCTGGGAAAGGGGATGACAGAGAAGGAGACAGGTGAGTTGGGACTTGAGTGAAAAGGAATAAAGGAAAGGAAATGATAAAAGGATTTAGGAACTGTTCTCAAAAATTTTATAAACACAGTTCCTTCAGAAATTTATATTTCCCAAACACCGACTCATGGAATCACTGGAAAATAGTGTTTCTTATATTTAATTCTCAGGAGAATAAGCTCCTCTCACTGCTTCATGATGAGTTACTCAGGTAGAACTTTCCGATCTCTCATTTGCTTCATCAGTGAATTCCTGATAGGATTTCTTGACTATGATGTGTTTCTAAAAATACTGATGTGATTGATTTATTTTTAACAATAGGCTACAGATTAGCTGCTAGGAAGTAGATAAATAATTACGACTGGATTAAAGCAAATTAGAGTACTGGAGATAAAAGCACCCTAAATAATTGAAAAGATGAAAGAAATATTTAAATAGAGTGCATCACACTGGTGTGAATTCCAAACCTCCACATCCCATGGCAAATGCTGAGATGCAGTTCATACGACCTTTTCTTTGCGCTCTGAGCCAGTGTTCTAATTCCTCTGCAGCATCTGCCCATACGCACTTGCTAACGAGGAGGAGCTCAGCCTTCCTCACGCGCTCTCACGTTTAGTTTCCACAGGACGCATGAAAGATAGCTTTTACAGATGAAGAAACTGAGGCTCAGAGACGGTTAGGAAAGCAATCGCTTTTGATTTAGGAAATCCAAACGAAACTGGAGGGTGGCAGAGCTGGAGTGCGAGTCCCAGCCCCCCTGAGACCCGACCCCAGCTCTGCAGAGAGCTGCCTGCTGGGGAGGCTCCCTGCAAGGCCAGGACTCTGCTCCACCAAAGCTCTGACCTAGGCAGGGCTGCGGGCAAGAGGCAGAGTTCAGGGCAGACGACACTGCAGAGGATTTTTGTTCACTTGCTTTTGTTTGCTTGCTTGTTTTACTGGTGCTGAGTCCTCTGCTGATTGATAATTTCTGCAAAGCCCTCGGGACAGAGCAGCTAATAATGCAGTGATCTGCTGCATCTTGCTGGTATAGCCAGCCCACACATGCAGGCAGGAGTCCTTTATTTGGAGTCCAAAAACAGAGAGCAGGCTCAGCCTTCCCTCTGAGAAGCTGCAGGATCATGGACAAGTGCTTTGCCGGTTCTGAGTGGCAGTGAAAAGCACAGAACACGCGGCCACACTGCCTGAGTCTGCATTCAGCTCTATAGCACTTCCTGGCAATGTGAGTGTGGGCAAATACTTCCTATGCCTCAGATTTCTTATCTAAATGGGTACAGAATTAATGCCTCATCACACAGAATTATTGTGAAGAATAAGTGAATTGATAGATGGAAAACATTTAAAATGATTTTGGGCCCTCGTTGGTTTTGCTCACTAAAGAGTCCCAGGGGTGATTTCAGTTAAGGGCACATGCCTGAGTTGCAGGCTCAATCCCCAGTAGAAGGCATGCAGGAGGCAGCTGTTCAATAATTGTCTTATCACTGATATTTCTTCTCTCTCTCCCTCTCCTTTCCTCTCTGAAATCAATAAAAATAGATTAAAAAATAAAATTATGTTTGGCACATAATAGAGTTAACTGTTATTGTTAGTTACAAAAATGTTTGAAAGGGGTGAACATCTTTATAGGTAGGGTTGATGATAACAATGATGTGCGGGTTCTAAACTATAAAAAAGAAAATATACACTCATTATGGTACATATGGCAGCCATGCAATCAAGCTACACCTGCTTGACTTGTAAAGATACAAACGTAACTTTGTAGTATGTTACAAGTATGTGGCTGTTAGGTCCAAGCTTCCTATTTCCCACTGGTCACTTCTTCAGAACATTTCTAATTCTTTGCACCTGACCACTCAGGGTGGGGGACCCCTTGGATCCGTGAGGGCAGGGACCATCCATTACGGTTCTGTCTGCCTTCACAACGCTGCTGGGAGATGATGGGCAATGCCACCTTCTCTCCAAATTGGAAGGAGTTCTTGATGAAGTTGAAAAGGAGGGAAGGATTCCCTTTAAAAAGAGAATGAGCCCTAACTGGTTAGGCTCGGTGGATAGAGCGTCGCCTTGTGAACTGAAAAGTCCCAGGTTAGATCCTGGTCAAGGGCATGAACCTTGGTTGCAGGCACATCCCCAGTAGGGCCTGTGCAGGAGGCAGCTGATCGATGTTTCTCTCTCATTGATGTTTCTAGTATCTCTCTCCCTTCCTGTCTGTAAAAATTCAATAAACTATATATTAAAAAAGAGAATTAAACTGAGTTTCCTCTAGCTTTAGTAAATGACAGAGGATAGGGATGAATGAAACAAACAACATGCATAGCCTACATGTATGTAACAATTTATTTATTTATTTAAACCTGCAGAAAACAAGCTAAACAACTTCAAGAGCAGCTGAAAGAGCCGCAGAACGGTAAAAACTACAGTCTCAAAGCATCCAGCACCATGGCCAAGTCACAGCACTCGGTGAAGAGTCATGTGCAGCTGCAGAATGTAAGTTGCATGTCTCTGCATCTCTCCCCACAGCTCCTCGGTGCTCCCAGGCCAGGCAGGGCTGAGGAACCCGCAATCGGACTTGCATGTATATTTTTACAGTACGTTGGGGATTCTTTTCTTAAACCATCTTGCAGTTCCATGTGTGCACATGGACAAACACGTGTACTGGGTAAAAGAGAAAAGTTGAATCCCAGTCTGGATTATAATAGGTAATATAAAGTCGTCTCTGGAAGCAAAGAGAGCTTGAGTCGTTTGTTCCATAATCACTTACTGAATCCTTACTTTGTGTCCGAAATTGTGCTGGGCATCAGGAATACATTGTTCCCAACCATATGGCAACTCATATATAGTAAGAAATACAGTCACCAGAATCAGAGATGTGCAGGCTGAGATGGTTGCTATTGCGACAGGAATTGGAGAAGGGACCAAAGAGGAAGGGGGAGAGGGGTCAGGTGGAGGCTGCCTCTTAACAAAGTCATGCTTGAGCTGCGTTTTGAAGAATGTGAAAGGTTCATCAGATAGTCACAGGGCAGAGATGGGAGCAAACAGAAACACTCAAGTCACGAATCCTAACAACGCACCTCCAAGGGAAGGGGTGTTAGAGAAGGCCAAGGTGAGAGAGGTGGGAGGTGGGCCTTGTAGACCCATGGCCAGTGCTTCTAACAACTTGAAGTTAAAGGCAAACTCTTCGAATCTTACATCTTTTAAAGTAGTTTTCATCTTTTCTGAGGTAATTCAGAATGCTGAATAAAGGCAAGTGGATACCGCCTAAGACACACTGAAATACTTCTCTCAGGGTAGCAATTCTGCCCCCACACAGGGTTGCACTTCCTGATTCTCAGGCACAGGATGAAGGAACAGAGGGCTCAGTAAAAATCTAGTATCCTCCTATATGATAGAAGGCTAATACGGAAATCAACCGAAGGGTAAACCACTGGCCGCTACGACATGCACTAACCACCAGGGGGCAGACAATCACCACTGGAGCTTCCCCCTGGTAGTCAGTGCGCTCCCACAGGGGGACTGCACTCAGCCAGAAACTGGGGCCACCTCTGGCGAGCACAGTGCCCATGGTGGGAGCCTTTCCTACCTCCACAGCAGTGGGACATCCCCTGAGAGCTCCCAGACTGCGAGAGGGGACAGGCTAGGCTGAGGTACCCCCACGAATGCATGAATTTCATGCAGTAGGCCTCTAGTTTGAGTATAATAGTCAATCACCATGACACATTCCACCCTTCCAAATGCATAAATCACTGAGAATGTATACATCACTTGTGACTCTAAGATATCATTACCCAAACAGTTACCATTTTGCTGGGCATAACAGATGTACTTAGATGTTTAATGTGAATCCATAAATCAGGATTGCTTCCCAGCAAAGTTTTATTTAACTTGTAATCATGGCAATGCATTGAGACTGTTCTTTTCTGAAACAGAGAGAATGATTTTGCTAATGATTTCTAATGAGTATCATCCCACCACCCTAAAACAAATGCAGTGATTGATGGAGGGCTTCAGTTCCTTAGCATCTGGACCTGTCAAAGACAGACAAAGCCAGCCACTAGCTCAAATAGCAGACAGAGACTGTAATCAGTTAATATACTGTTGCATTATGAAAGTGGGTCCAGTGTGATCTGACTCAACTTCAGTTTGTTCGGCGGTGACTGAGTGTTTTTTGTGTTGTTTTAAATATATTTTTATTGATTTCAGAGAAAAGGGAATGGGAGAGAGAGATAGAAACATCAATAATGAGAGAGAATTATCTATTGGCTGCCTCTTTTGCACCCCCTATTGGGAATAGAGCCTGAAACCTGTACATATACCTTGACTGGGAATCAAACCATGACATCCTGGTTCCTAGGTTGATGCTCAACCACTGAGCAAAACTGGCCCGGCTTGACTGGGTGTTTTAAAGAAAGAATGAGAGTGGAATGGGGGAAGAGTAGGAGCTTAATAGAATCAGGTGAATGTAAGAAGTGTTTAAACCCGTAGAGGATTTTTATGAGTTTATTTGAGCAAAACTGACATCTTCTGGGATGCCAAATTTCAGGGAATGGCAGTCTGGCACCTTACTTTGTACATTACAATCAAAGACGGAGGCCCAAGGGGTTACATGGAATCCACTGGCGATTTAGAAAGGTGGGAGAAAGCAAAGCTGAATATCTCTGGGGTTGGATAAAAAAGTAAAATAAATAGACCCATGCTTCTTTTACATGTGTGGGTATAGGAGAGTTAACAGTCAACAATTAACACAATTAACAATTACAATGAGGGGATTTGTGGTCTCCACTGTGGTGTGTGGTGGAGGGAAGGAAATTACCCTGACATTCCATAGGTATGTTTACATGCAAAAGGTTAGTAGACAGGTTCAGCTAAGGTAAGGATTGACCTTTGTCAGGGAAGATACCAGCCTAGATATGACTACCCACCATGACTAACTTTTAGTTAGAAAGTTTTAATTTCAGACCATCCTATGTGGTTACTTTATGTCTCTGAGTTTATAAGGCCACCACCACACAGGACTCCCCTGAGCTGTCATGTTTAGTACACGGCCCCTTTTCATCTTCTGGGAAGTGAAAAACTACAGAGTTGATCAGTGTAAATGCTTTTAAGCCAACATTTATAGCATCTGCTAGCTGGCAATTATTCAATTTAGGATTATATACTTCCTCAGAGACTGGGAGACAGAAGCCCTATCCTTCTTATTGATTACATTTCAAAGAAATGGTTTTCGGGTCCTTGAGAGACACCCCTGAGTTGCAGGAGATTCATATACACCTCAGAGTGACAAAGGAAGTTTACAGTTGTAAGCCCTGCTTAGCAAATGCCCTAGAAAAGGGAGGTCAGGGGCCATTGCTCAAGTGTTGGCTAGAACAAAGAGTGAATTATTTGGAGGCCTTGAGGGTTTTGTTTGTTTGTTGGTTCTCAGGCAGGCCCTTCAAGTGGGCCCAGGGTCAGCCTTGAGATGTTATAAACTATATCAGAGTTTAGTCATCTTTTAGTGTGGCTGTGAGTGGGTGCAATCATTTGTACTGAGAATCTACAGTTTTACAGGCCAAAGTTGAGGCCTTCTCAAAAAGAGGGCTCAGCGGAGCCTGTCTAAAGTTTGGTCAAGCCCTGGCCAGTGTGGCTCAGTTTGTTGAAGCATTGTCTCGTGCACCAAAGGTCGCTGGTTCAATTCCTGGTTAGGGCGCATATGTAGGTTGTGGGTTTGATCCCTGTTGGGGCAAATATTGGAGGCAACCAATCTTTGTATCTTTTTCACATCGATGTTTCTCTCACTATGGCTCTCTCCATCCTCCCTCTCTAAAATCAATTAAAAAAATTGGTTTTCTCAAGAAGAAAGAGCATCTTTGCCAGTCCCTTTGCATTTTACAGGGTTACAGCAGAAAACACAGTTTTGTACCCATTCTTATTTTTTCCTTTCACTAAACACACAAGCAAAAGCATTTTCTGTCTGATCTATAATATCCACACTCATTTGGGAGACAGCATCAAGGTCCACAAAGTGGCCACTTCACAATGTTCTTTCTTCCTTCCCCTCCTAGTAGACATCCATGTTCCTTCCCATTTTTTACTATGAAAGCAAAATTAGAATAAACTTCACTCCTGTGCTCCTCCCACCCAACATTTGATTGGATTTATTAGGATTAGAATAAAAGAAAGAAATTACTAACTGTAAGGATCTCAACACTTGAAAGATCTTTAAGTATAGATAATTTTATGTTTTTTCTCTCACTCCTCTTTTTTCTACAGCCCATTCTCCTCCCCTCCCCACACCACACACATGATATTTGTGTGTTTGCTCAAGGTAGCAGAGGGTGAACCCAACTGGATTATTCCTATATATTCCCAGTTAAGATATGGGAAAGTGTCTTTTTATATTGACCCCATTTTTTAATAAAAAGGACATGTGTAAAAGACATTTTGTCTCACAGTTGTGATGTGTTCAGCTAAGATAATACATTTCAAGAGATCATCAGTCCACAGGTCTACACAGGAATTGGTAGTTCAGGCAGAGAATAGATGCGAAAGGAAGGCTGAAAAAAGTGAGTGCATTGAAGAAACATATGCATGCTAAAAAATATTTTCACTCCCACCTTCTACCTTCTTCTAGCTGAGCTAATAATCCAAATAACATACAGCAGGTTAACAGGAAAAAATCAAATTTTAATATGTGCCTACTGGGAATTTATATAAGCCTGAAAATTCTAAAGACAGTGATACAAAGTTGGGTATATATTGGAAAAAGCAGAAAGGGTGGGGAATAGGCTCTCAGACTTCAACATTGAAGATGGACAATTTATAGGTAGTTGAGGAAGAGCAGAACACAGATGGCTTGAAAATTCTTGTTGGGCAATCCAGAAGCAATGGGACACAGAGGATGATCTGCTACTAGGGTCCTGCTGGGAGCCTTCCTATATAGCAAAATTAATTTAAATTAGGCTAAAATGATTTCTTTTCTGGAGAAAGTCTTTTCATCTGAGCCTCTTGGGCAAGAAAGGGGGAGGGTCAAATGTTCTTTAGGCATCTTTTGCTTCTTAACAACTAGCTTAAAAACAATAGCACCATTTTAAGTTGCAAAACATTGGTCCCTTTCACCAGCTATAGCATCCTATGCATTGCTAGCTCGGGCTGAAGGGAGTGCGTAAACAGGTACCTCCTACCATAGCCTGGGATGAACAAGTTGTTTTCTCAAAGGTGCACATCAATTCCAGGCCTAGAAAGTAATGTTGGTCACTATTAGCTTTGTTAGCCCTTTATCAACATTTATTTTGTTAATTTAATGGGAGACCATAGTGTGTGTGTGTGTATAATTACATTTCACTTATATTAGAGAATTTAGTATAAAGTGTCAGTTCATATATTTCTAGTCAAATTTCCACTTTGGAGATTTACATGCTGATACTCTTGCTCATAATTTTATTATAAGAATCAAATGAGAATTATACTGTAATTTTTCATGCCCACCATTGGTTGTGTTGTTACTGAGTCCACTCGGGCCAGATTTAGGTACAAGTCAATATCAGATGTTTTGTGTAACCAGCCTTTGTCTGGAGCTACCACACTGTTCATTGTTTGTGGCTGTGTCTACTGTATCTGAGTATGCATGGGAGGGACCAGTCTGTGTATAAGGATCAATGTGTAGAAGGACTGAGGATCCCTGAGGTCTGCCTCCACCTGTCAGCTACTCTGTCTTCCCCTTAGGTTGCCTACTCTTCCTCTACAGCCTTCCAAAGAAAGACTATAGGGTGGGCCCAACTGACCATCAACCATAGCCTCTTCCACAGGTTGTGGGGCAACCAGGGTCAGGAGAAAAGAGCTAGTGGGTCCACTTCTTGGGGATCATGTGGTCAAGCACTCCATGAAAGATAGTGGTCCCTGCTCCAGAGCCAAACCATTCAGTCTCTGCCAGAGTCTCAAACTCTAGTTCCTCATCTAGGGACTCACTGCAGGTTCAGTTTGGGTTCAGCCCATCATCCCCTCTGCAGGAACAAGTTCAGCCACTCTGGGCTCAGAGTGGCAAATCAAAAGACTCTCTTATTGGATGGTGATATGACAAAGCTCACAGGAGGAAGCCAAGCACTTCATCCTGGCACCAGCCAAGAGCATCCTAGGGTCTCACACTTTAAATATCCCAGCTCTGTGCCACTCTCCCTTTCTCTGATGGAACTGAGGCTCATGATGCAGAGTGTCCTTGGCTTGGCAGGGAGGATCCAAAAAGTCTTGTTGGGGTAGTAGCCACAAACATGTAGGAAGAAGGTGGACACTTCTTTCCCTTCCTGGGGTAGTGCAGGCTAAGCTTGCAGGGAGATAGGATGTGTAGCCATACACATCAGCATCTGCCTATCTGGTTCTTGGACAAAAGATTCCCTGCGAGACATGGTCCCAAAGTCTCAGCTTTGTGCAGCCTATCATACCCCTGTGCCATTGAACTCAGAAGGATGGGATAGCTAAGTGATTCAACAAGTAGAGGTAGGGGCACTGGCTGTGCACTTGGGGTATGGAAGATGGACCATCATTAATCATTAGAGAGATGCAAATTAAAACCACAATGAGGTATCACCTCACACCTATTAGAATGGCTAACATCAATAAATCAGCAACTAGCAACTGCTGATGAGGATGTGGAGAACAGGGAACCTTAGTGTACTACTGGTGGGAATGCAGACTGGAACATCCACTGTGGAAAACAGTGAGGAGTTTCCTCAAAAAATTAAAAATGGAACTGCCTTTTGACACAGTGATCCCACTTCTGGGAATATGTCCTAAGAATCTCAAAATACTAATTTGAAAGAATATATGCAGCCCTTTCTTCATAGCAGCATTATTTACAATAGTCTGTATCTGGAAACAGCCCAGTGCCCATTAGTAGATGAGTAGATAAAACGGCTTGGTACATTTTCACAATGGAATTTATGGAACCATAAAAATGAAGGAAATCTTATCTTTTGGGACAGCTTATATTGACCCGGAGATTATTATGCTAAATGAAATAAATCAGTCAGAAAAAAACAAATACCATATGATTTCACTTATATGTGGAATCTAATAACAAAAGAAACTGATGAATAAAATAGAGACAAAGGCATGGATATATGGAACAGACTGACAGCTGTCAGAGGACTGGATGAAAGAAGATGAAGGGATTAACCAAACAACATAGACATAACATGTTGACACAGACAACAGTGTGGTGACAGCCAGACGAGAAGGGGGCAGGAGATAGGTAGAAGTGGGCAAAGTTGGTGATGGTAGGGGGGTGGAGGATGGGAACATATGCAATAGTGTCAACAATAAGAATAAAGTTGAAAAAAGAGCTATGTGGAAATAAAGATGTCAATGATAACAAAAAATGATAAATAAAATCATGATAGTAGTAATAGCAAATAACATGTATTGGCTACATACACAGAATTGTCCTATCTAATAAAGAGAAAATATGCTAATTGACTGTCCTGCCCTCAAAGATGGTGGCACTCACAGTCACAAGATGGCTGGCAGGGGAGGGCAGTTGTGGATGATCAGGCCAGTAGGGGAGGGCAGTTAGGGGCAACCAGGCCAGCAGGGAATGGCAGTTGGGGGTGACCAGGCCATCAGGGGAGGGCAGCTGGGGGCAATCAGGCCAGCAGGAAAGCAGTTAGATGTTGATCAGGCTGGCAGGGGAGTGGTTAGGGTGTGATCAGTCTGGCAGGCAGAAGCGGTTAGGATCAATCAGGCAGGCAGGCAGGCAGGCAGACGAGCGGTTGGGAGCCAGTAGTCTGGATTATGAAAGGGATGTCCGACTGCTGGTTTAGGCCCGATCAGTCAGACATCCCCTGAGATGCCAGATTGGAGAGAGTGCATGCTGGGCTGAGGGACACCTCTCCCCTCTCCCCCAGTGCACGAATTTCATGCACCAGGCCTCTTGTGCTACATAATATACTTACATTGTCTTATTTAGTCCTAACAAAAATTACTTCCACCCAAGATGTATGGAAGAGGAAAATGAGGCTCAAAGCTTAAATTAACTTCTGTCATACAGCTAGTGAGTAGTTGAGAGTCAAACTCACATCCTTGTCACTCAGAGGTATTCAACAGGGGGTAATGTTGCCCCCCCAAAAATTGGCAAAATCTGGAAACACCTTGGGTGCTACCTCTTGGGAGGGAAGTGCTATAGGCATCAATGAGTAGAGGGCAGAGGTGCTGATAAATCCCCTCCAATGCCCAGGATAGCCACCCCCAACAGAAAATTATCCTTCCCAACTTTCAAGAGTGGTGAGCAGGTCCAGAGTCCAAGCTCAAGCTGTAAAAAATGCCCATTGGGAAATTCTGAGAGCCTAGCATAGAGGTTCTATCTCCAGTGTTCCCACCATGAGTGTTTATTTCTACTGCATGAAGGGTGCTATGTTATACAGGTACACTAAAATCCTTGGGAGGGAACATTTTCTACCTACTTACCATATCAGACAAAGCTTTCTTTATTTTATCTTGAAGCCCAGATTAACAACTTACAATACTTTGCAAAATGCACTATTTAACAAATGTCTGCATCTGATATTCCCTTAAGTTCTTTAAATATTCATGGGCTATGGTTTCACTTTACAGTCATTTACAAGGTGTGGAGCACCTAGTCCCAAGAAGTGACATAATAGCCAGGAAATACTTGCCTCCGAGGAACTAACTGGCAGTGCCTTAGAAGCACTTGGTTTTTCAGCATCATCTACCAATGAAGTATTTGTGACTCAAAGAGATGCCCTGACTTCAGTGACTTGAGAGAGAGAGAGAGAGAGAGAGAGAGAGAGAGAGAGAGAGAGAGAGAGAGAATGCCACTGGGACTAGAATTATAACCTCCAGACCAGTCACGGGAGTGAACTTCTCACTCTCTTGAGTTCAGGGGTCAGAAAGAAGACTACAAAAGTGAGATGCTTTATATTAACCATCTAGTAAGCATCCGACACTACTTTAAAGACCAGGGGTATAATGATGACCCAAAATAACAACGCCCCTACTTTCAAAGCACTTACTGATTACTTAGGTGACAGAGACTAGTCACATAATATCACAAGAAATGTGGCAACACCTACAGCTGGGAGTTAACCTGACAATGGGAATCTGAGAAGAGGGAAAATTGTCATGCTCCATCCCCTGGTTAAACAGACACTTATTTGAGGTGGGGTGGTGGGGTAGTCGGGTGGTGGGGTGGTGGGGGGTGGTAGAGAGTGGTTGAAAAAGAGTGTTTGCTATGCCCCGTGGCTGGAAAGCATGTCTGACTATTACTTTGCTTCAGTGGAAAAGTGTTAAAATTTGACTGCCATCGTTACCATTCTTTCTGCTCTGACACGCAGTGCCAAAATGCTCAAAATAGCAACAATAGTCAAGCTGTTTCTAATTACTTCCACTGTAGTTCCAGATGAAATCATGTTCTAAAACATAACCGCTCAATTTCACCATCATCTTGGCTAATAAGTCAGACTTGAAACAAAGATTTTGTGTGTGTGTGGTGTATATATATATATAAAAAATCTTCTTTTGAATGTGCAAAGGCATAACACTTGCTTTAACACAATGGTAAGGTAACAGATACATTTTCTCCTCCAGTTCAAACTTACAATTAATTAAAGATGAAGAATGATATTAGTTGACCTGTAGTGTGAGAGACCACTGATTTGCTAGGGAATCCATTGTGAAAAATTAAATTGCACTCAGCTGTTTGTAACCGGTGGTTCCAAATGCCCTTTTTAAAAAAGAGTTGATAACTAAATATTATAAACGCAAATACACATGCTGTTTATCAATAAGATGTGAATTATTATGTTGTTAAGATAAACTTAATAGGGTGGCATTGTTTAACAGATTACATAGGCTTTGAGTATACAATTCTAAGACACACCATCTGTATCTTGCACTGCTTGCCCACCCAGAGTCAGTTCTTCCACCACCATATAGCTGACCCACTTAACCCTTTACCACACCTATCCCCCTCTTCTATGGCAACCCTTATACTATTGTCTCTGCCTGGGAGGTCTTTTTGTGTTTGTTTTTCTTCTTTGATGCTTTCATTTTTATATCCCATGTATGAGTGAAAGCACACGGTTCTTTTTCTCTCTGACTTATTTGGCTTAGCAAGGTATTCTCAAGATGCATTCACGTTGTTGCAAATGGCAGCACTTCATGCTTTCTTATGGCTGAGTAGTATGCCATTGTGTATACATACCAGTTCTTCTTTATCCACTCATCGAGCAAAGGACATTTTGGTTATTTCCATGTCCTGGCTACTGTGAATAATGCTGCAATGAACGTGGAGTTGCCGGGTTATATGGTAACTGTATTCTTAATTTTTTGAGGAGCTTCATATGGTTTTTGCAATGGCTGTACCAGTTTACATTCTCACCAGCAGTGAATGAGGGTTCCTTTTCCTTCACAACCTCTCCATGGTCTTGTTGATAATAGCCAGTCTAGCATGTGTGAGGTGGTATCCCACTGTAGTTTTGATTTGCATCTTCCTAATAGCTAGTGAGGTTGGGTATCTTTTTTGGCATGAACATAGATAAACTAGAAGCATGCAGACTGTGTGTTAAGTGCCACTGAGCTCCGACTCCTGGCGACTATGAAAGAGGGATGTCCACACTGTCCTGTCCTCAAACCCTGCTCAGGTCCTGTAGACTCACGTCTATGGTCCCTTTTAAGAGGTTGATCCATCTCATATTAGATCTTCCTCTTCTCCTGCTGCCTTCTATTTTTCCCAGAGTTATTGCCTTTTGGCAGAAAGCCAGACATTCAAAACTGTTTAAAAACACACTCCTTCCTGCCTTTATTTCCTGGGGTTCCAGGCCAGCGGGGGTTATCAGCTGTCAACACTGCTTTCCAACACAGACACTGCGTTCATTTAGCCTTCTGACCCCCCCCCTGCGTGCAAGCTGCAGACCTAGAAACAACAGAGCTGTTGCTCTGCTTCCAGCACGGGCCTGCTTCCTTTGGCTGAGCTATTGATTCCAGTGCCCCATAAAAATGTGTTAGGAGCGACGTGGGGCGGGGGGGTGCAAACAGCAGTGCCTGTCCTCAGCGCCCAGAGCACCTCTGCAAGGCAGGCTGTCGGGAAACCAACAGGGATGGGTGCTGCCCACGGAATAACAGGACCGACCAGGGTCTAGTGGGTGTTTAAAAGGAAATCCTTTCAGCTCTTGCTGAACAGACTCATGAATGATCTGTGGCATCTCCTTATTCACTATTAAAGTGACGTTTTGTACATTATATATATAAAAAAGGCCTTAACAAAACAGGTACACTGGGTACACACACATACACACAAAGTCAAGATCTGTGGTGTGAGTGCAGGCAAAGAACATGGAATCAACTGAGGTACTTGGTAACGTTGTACAGAATATTAATGGAGGGTGGGACGGGCAGCTGGAGCTAGTAATCTGATGGGTGAGGTTGTGGCTGCCTACACTCTGCCCAGGGATGGGACTGCATACATTGGGAAGATACCATAAGAAATGCTTTCAGTATAGAGCATACAATGGCGGATTAGACAGGGCCTGTAACTGAGTTACTCAGGAAAATAATGGGAGGCTAAATTCAGCTTTCTTTTTTTGGAGTCTATCTTTTGCTTTCTTAAAAAAAAAAACTTTTATTTTTTAAGTAGATGATTTTTAAGACAGTTTTAGATTCACAGAAAGTTTGTGAAGATAACAGAAAGTTCCCATAAATGCTGTACTCAGTTTCTCCCATTATTAAGATTATACATTAATATAGTACATTTGATGCAATTAATGAAGCCATATCGACGCATTGTTATTAAATCCATGTTTACTCCCATGGCCTTAGTTTTTACCTGTTGCTTCTGTGTCGGGAAGCTACCTGGGAGACCACATTGCATTTTGTTGTCATGTCTCCTTTGGTTTCTCTCAGCTGTGACAATTTGCCAGATTTCTTATGTTTTAATGACCTTGACAGTTTTTTGGAGTAGCAGTCAACTATTCAGTTATGATGGTCCTCCACTGAATAGTTTGACATGTTTCTCATGACTAGAATGGTTTTACCAAGTTTGGGGAGAAAGCCAATAGGAGTCCAGTACCATTTTTATCCCATATCAAAAGTGCACACTATCAATATGATTTATCACTTTGATGATTATTTTCTGTCATCTATCGAAGGTAGTACTTGTCATGTGTCTCCACTGTGGCATTACTTTCCCCCCTCTTTCTTTCCATGGAGTTCTCTTTGGGAGGAAGTAACTACATGTAGCCCACACTCAGTAGATGGGGGTTTTGCCTCCCATTCTGAGGGTGGAGTATCTAAGTTATTCAGAATTCTATGCAAAGTTTGTCTTATCTTCCTCATTTATATATTTACTAGAAGCCTGGTCCATGGATTCGTGCACCGGTGGGGTCCCTTAGCCTGGCCTGTGCCCTCTTGTCATCCAGCACCCCTTGGGGGATGTCTGAGAGCTAGTTTCTGTCCGATCCCCACAGGCCTGGCCAAGGTACTCCCCAGTGCACAAATCTGTCCCCTGGGCCTCTAGTATGCATATAAGATCTTTGGCAAATCTCTTCCGGCTCTTCCCTCTGAGATTCATCAGTCTGTTCCATATTTCCATTCTTGTGCATTGATGGTTTGTCTCCTCGTGGTCAGTGCACATCATAGCACCAGTCGAATGGTCGAACGGTCACGTAGGCTTTTATATATAGACTAGGGGCCCAGTGCATGAAATTCATGCACTGGGAGGGGAGGGTTCCTCACTCCAGCCTGCCCCCTCTCACATATTGGAAGCCCTCAGGGGGTGTCCTACTGATGGCTTATGCCTGCTCCCTGATCCCCTTGGGGAGGGGGCCTAAGCCACAGTCTGGCCTCCCTTTGTGGGGGGCAACCAGGCTAATCAGGGGAAGCCACCAGCCCCATCACCCTGCTGCTGCAGCCACTGCCAGTCACCACAGCCACCAATGTATTTTCAGCAACAGGGACGGACTCCAGTCCCTTCACCATGAAAAAATTACAACTTTCTTTAAGCATTTTTAAGATGTGTCTTTCATAGGATATGACATTTCTTTCCTTCTTTCTTTTTTATCCTCACCTGAGGATTTATTTCCATTGATTTTTAGAGAATGTGGAAGAGAAGAGAAAAACAGAGAGAAACATCAAAGTGCGAGGAACACTTTGATTGGTTGCCTCCTGCATGAGCCCTGACCTGGGCCCCAGCCAGGGAGGAGCCTGAAACCTAGATTCATGCCCTTGGCCAGAATTGAACCCAGACACTGCAGTCAGCAGGCTGAGGCATTATACACTGAGCCAAACCAGCTAGGGCAGGATATAACATTTCTTAGCCCTCCAGCAGCGGACCTTCATTTTTTTTTCTCCAGGAGTGATGTACAAAAACCCCAGATCACCTTTTTGGATTCTTATTACCCAAGCTACTAAGAATATTACCAGTGGCATACAGGGAGCTTAGCCAATGAGCAGTAAGAAAAGGTGTTTCCTCTGTAGTTCACTCTGATCAACGGCTCCACCCCTGCCCCTCCAATTCCAGCTCCACCCCTGCCCCTCTGATCACCAGTTTCACAGAGCACAGGCCTCTGCGATCACCAGTTCTGATTCTGGCCCATGCCATCACCGGCTCTACTCTTGCCCCACTGGCAGCCTCTGGCCAAGGCTGCAGATCTGAGCAGGGGACTCCCAGACCCCTACTTTGCCAGCTCCACCAGTGCCCAGACCCCTGTGATCGCAGGCTCCACCCCTGCCCCTCCGATCATTGGCTCTGCGGAACCCAGGCCCTGAGATCATTGGCTCTGCCCCTGCCCAGGCCTGAAGCCTCTGGCCCAGGCTTTATGCCTGGGCAGGGCACCCTCATACCCCTCCAATCACTGGCTCTGCCCCTTCCCCCTCCAATCACCAGGTCTGCTTTTGCCCATGTCTGAGGCTTCTGGCAAAGGCCTCTGGCCTGGGCATGAGACCCCCAGGGCCCTCTGATCACCTGTTCCAACCCTCGGGCCCCCCGCCTCCCCCACCACCTGCCTGGCTAACAGGCCTGACCACTTCAGTGGTGGGGCTGAGCTGGACTGGGCATCGCCATCTTGTAGCCGTGGGTGCTGCTGTCTTGAGGGTATGGTGGTGGCCATCTTTGTCACAGAGTGATGCCTAATTTGCATATTCCTTTTATTAGATACGATTACATTTATTTAAGAGTATGAACTCCTGGATAGTTACTTTATACTTGGACTTATAATCCAATAGTTAAATGCTACTTTATTTATTTATGATCCAGATTTTTCAGTTTTGGTCTTTGATAGCTCTTTCAGTTGGGCCCTATGTCAATTTAATACAACTGATCAATGTGGGGTAATTTTGTTTTTATTGAGCATGTCTCTTGTCTAGGCTCTCTCAGCAGGCAGATCAAATATCTATACTAATAAAAGGATAATATGCTAATTAGACCAAACATCTTGTGGACAAAGCCACAGTGGCAGGGGCCGAGGCAGAGGCAGTTAGGGGTGATCAGGCTGGCAGGGGAGGGCAGTTAGAGGTGATCAGGCAGGCATGCAGGCAAGCAGTTAGGAGCCAGTGGTCCCAGATTGTGAGAGGGATGTTTAACTGCTGGTTTAGGCCCAATAAACATCCCCCAATGGGTCCCAGATTAGACATTCCCCAACGGGTCCCAGATTGGAGAGGGTTCAGGCCAGTCTGAGGGACACCCCCCTCCTGTGCACAAATTTTGTGCACCAGATCTCTAGTATATATATATCAGACAGTCTGTATGCAATACTTTTGACTTTACTCTTACAGATTCCTCTAATTTCCAAAGTTGTTCAGGACAGTAGTCCTGGGGTTCCACTTCGCACTGATGTTCTCCCATTCATTTTAATATGGAATTTTTCTTCTCAGAGTTCACATTCCTTCCTAAGATCTCCAGAACTCCTAAATTATATATATATATATATATATATATATATATATATATATATCTTCAATACATAGAGGGGTATTAAGTTTATCTATTTTTTCTTGTGTGAATTGCGATAATTTCTGTCTTTCAAGAAATTGGCCCATTTCAACAAATTTATCAAATTTTACAGCATAAAGTTATTCATGTATTCTTTTTTTTTAAAACCTCTTTATGTCTATGGGAGTAGTGATGGTCTCTCTTTTACTTCTGTTACTGGTAATCTTTTTTTTTTTTCTGGGTTAGTCTGACTAGGAATTTTCCAATATTATTAATTGTCTTCAGGAATTGGCTTTGTTTTTATTTTCTCTATTATTTTCCTGTTTTTAATTTCATTCATTTCTTCTCTAAATCTTATTATTTCTCTTCTTCTGTTTATTTTTGTTTGTTTGTTTCTTTGCTTGTTTTAGGTTTAAGTTACTCTTCTTTTTCATGTTTCCTAAGGTGGAAATTGAGATTACTAATTGTAGGTATTTCTAAAATTTAGATATTTTTCTGTTTCAAATATAAGCATTTCATGTTTTAAATTTACCTTTAATTGTTGCTTTTGTTACCTCTGACAAATTTTGATAAGTTATATTTTTATTTAGTTAAAATTTGTCTTGAGACTTTTTCTTTGACTTTCTGTTACTTACAGTATGTTCTTTAATCCCTAAATAGTTTTGGATTTTCCAACTCTCTTTTTGTTACTAATTTCCAGTTTAATTTCAATGTAGTCTG
>PVJC01004128.1:0-65768 GCA_004026665.1 Murina feae | reverse complement strand
GATGGGCGGTAGGCAAGCTTGGGAGGCAGGCCGCACCCAGCCCTGGCCATGCTCAAAAAAGAGAACAACATGCAGGGGAGGGCAAGAGTCTGAGAGATCAACATAGAGGGGGTGCCTGCTCCAAGCCTCCACGGTGTGCCTGGGGGCAGGCCCCCGGCAGGTAGACACACACAGGAGGACTGCTCCGAGCCTCAGATGCAGCTGGGGACAGGTCCCCAGTGGCCACACACACACATACACACACACACAGAAAAGGCGCCTGGCAGACTGGGGCCATCATAGGACATCCACTGAGGGGTCCCAGACTGTGAGAGGGCACAGGCCAGGCTGAGGGACTCCCTCCACCCCGAGTGCACAAATTTTTGTGCACCGGGCCCCTAGTATAATATAAATGTTAATTTTCTCACATAACCACAGCTATTCTAGATTCCGAATCTGGTTTCCATGTTCCTAATAAGTGTCTCTTTAAAAACATGATTTCTCATAAATATCTTATGCTGCTTAAAGTTCCTCATTTTGATAGTTTTTAGTTATATATTGAAAATGATAATGTTAAGTATGTATATGCTAGCTAGAACTGGCTTATTAACAAGGTCCCAATAAAATAGATGGTGCAAATGTCTGCTTGCAATTGGCAACACTTATGCCAAGTTTTATCTGTTCACTAGCTCTTGCCCTTTCCTGCTAATAGTTACATTTAGACATATCCTCTTGCTTTCAGAATTAGTTCTACACAACCCTTTTGACCAATTCTGGGAGTGTCAGACAGCCAGTCTGGGACTGAGAAATGAAACTGACCTGGCAGGAGCTTATTTCCAGTCTTGAACCCCATTTCTAATAGCTGGGCCTTTATTTATGACATCATGACATTTGAGAGGACATTCTGACTCCACCGCATATTAGCTGTGTAGGCTTGGGTGAAATAATAATAAAAAATTCGCCTAACCACAGATTCCTTATTTGTAAAGGTATCTCCAGGAAGCACACCCTGGCTCTTTAAGATTTGTGGACAGGGAGCTTGTTGGCCAGCACTTTTGGGAAAATCATAGCTATGAGGGATGAAAGAGGACTGGACAGAGGAAATGAACTGTGATGCTGCTTCAACAGAGGCCTCAGCTGAATCAACTGATGATCTGAAGCCAGCATGGCCTGTCATTGATGTTCCTGATTGCGATTAAGGCTAATTTTACAATCCACATAAATCAGTCACTGGATGCAGGCTGCCCCCGAAGAGACTGTGACCCTGGGCAAGGTGGCTGTCTTTGGTTGAGAGTAATTCCTGATAAGGATCAGACAAAGAGCCTTCAACTGCCTACGTTGAGGGGCATCTGGAGGAGTGAGTGTCTCTATCTTAAAGGGGTCAGGGTGGTTCCCTTCAGGATCCAGTGAATGGGCTTAATTATACATTTTTTGTCAAATTTCACATGATATCAAATGATATCATGTGTATTGAAAGCATCTAGCCTAGTCCCTGGCACTTAGACGGCACTCAATAAAAACTTGCCACATGAATGAAAAATAAATGTTTACCAATGTCACATCCTGTTGTCAGTATTTACTACTTCCTATATGTCATGTGTCTCTTTCTTGCATGAAGTGACACCATGGATTACACCTTTTAGAGAAGCTCTACTGGGAATACTATGAGGAGCCTGTCTCTATTTCACAAATTGATCCATTTTCACATCAGATTTGGTTAACCAGCTACACTTCAAGGTCATGTAAAGGATCATACTAAGAGGGCTGACTTACACAGCTACATGTTGGATTTTTTAAAACAACATTTTGGGGATTTGTAGTACTAGTATTAGGTTGATTGGACTGTGATATTTCACAGAATTAAAAAACAATAAGTTCTATTGTTTTTAGGCTCCAAGACTAGACTAGAAAGATAATATTTTCTAATTATTTCATACCAGGGGCCCTGTGCATGAAATTTGTGCACTGGGGGGTGGGGGGTTCCTCAGCACAGACTGCCCCCTCTCACATACTGGGAGCACTCAGGGAGTGTCCTACTGATGGCTTAGGCCCGCTGCCTGATTCCTTTGGGGAGCGGGCCTAAGCTGCAGTCTGGTATCCCTTATGGGAGGTGACCAAGCTAATCAGGGGAAGCCACCAGCCCCATCACCCCACTGCTGCAACACTGCCAGTCACCATAGCCATCAAGGAGTTTTCATCAACACAGACTCCAGTCCCTTCACCATGAAAAAATGACAACTTTCTTTAGGCATTTTCAAGATGTATCTTTTATAGGATATTTTCTTTCTTTCTTTCTTTCTTTCTTTCTTTCTTTCTTTCTTTCTTTCTTTCTTTCTTTCTTCTTTCTTTCTTTTTCTCTTTACCTGAGGATATGTTTCCACTGATTTTTAGAGAATGTGGAAGAGAAGGGAAAAACAGAGAGAAACATCAAAGTGAGAGGAACACTTTGATTGGTTGCCTCCTGCATATGCCCTGACCTGGGCCCCGGCCAGGGAGGAGCTTACAACCTAGGTACATGCCCTTGGTCAGAATTAAACCCAGACCCTGCAGTCAGCAGGCTGAGGCATTATGCACTGAGCCAAACTGGCTAGGGCAGGATATGACATTTCTTAGCCCTCCAACAGTGGACCTTCGTTTTTTTTTTTTTTTTCCCAAGAGTGTGATGGCAAAAACCTAGATCACCTTTATGGATTCTTATAACCCAAGTTACTAAGAATATTACCAGTGGCATACATGAAGCTTAGCCAATGAGCAGTAAGAAAAGGTGTTTCCTCTGTAGTTCACTCTGGTCACTGGCTCTACCCCTGTCCCTCTAATCCCAGCTCCACCCCTGCCCAGGCCTATAACCTCTGGCTGAGGCTGCAGTATTGGGCAGAAGACCCCCAGACCCTTCCGATTGCTGGCTTCACAGAGCCCAGGCCTCTGCGATCACCAGCTCTGATCCTGCCTCCTGCCATTTCTGGCTCTCCCCTTGCCCCACTGGTAGCCTCTGGCCAAAGCTGCAGGCCTGGACAGAGGACCCCCAGACCCCTGCAATTGTGGGCTCTGCCCCTGCCCCACTGCAGCCTGTGACCAAGGCTACAGGCCTGGGCAGGAGACCCCCAGGCCCTTGCCATTGCTGGCTCCACCCTTGAGCCTCTGGCCAAGGCTGAAGGCCTGGGCAGGGTACCCCCAGACCTCTGCTTTGTTGGCTCTACTGGTGCCCAGACCCCTGTGATCTCTGGTCTTGCCCCTGCCCAGGCCTGAGGCCTCTGGTCCAGGCCTTATGCCTGGGTAGGGCACCCTCATACCCCTCCAATCACCAACTCTGTCCCTGCCCCCTCTGATCACCGGCTCTGCCCTTGCCCATGCCTCTGGTGAAGGCCTCTGGCCTGGGCAGGAGACCCCCAGACCCCTCCGATTGCTTGTTCTGCCCTTGTGCCCCCTTCCTCCCCCGCCACCTGCCTGGCTAACAGGCCTGACCACTTCAGTGGCAGGGCTGAGCTGGACTGGGTGCTGCCATCTTGTGGCTATAGGCACTTCCATCTTGTGGCTATGGGTGCTGCCATCTTGTGGCTATGGGGTGCCTATCTTTGTGATGGAGTGATGCCTAATTTGCATATTACTCTTTTATTAGGTAGGATTAGCTGGCCCATACACAAAACATGCAGTCGAAACAAGGCAAATGTAATACATCTCAATCAAGGGAAAGTCATGTAGCTACTGCTTTTACAAAGTAAGAAGTCACATTCTTACTAGGCTAGTTCTAATATTTTAAATAAACATTTCCAATAAATATACTTTTTATATATGTTAATTAAGACACTTATGAGATTGATACTTCTTTCCTCATCCATAGAGAGGTTCAAGTGAACTGCCTACTTGCAGAATTCATAAGAGACAGAGTTATGACTACTAATTTAGACTATTATGCCATTTCCTTCTCCTATAATACCGCAGTAATTTTGTTTTCAATTTTAAAATTTTGTCTTCATAGCATAGGGAATATAGTTATTAATATTGGAATGAGTATGTGTGGGGTCAGGGTGGGTGCTTGAAGCAGCAGGGGAACCATTCTGTAAAATACATGGCTTTCTGACCATTTTGCTGTACAGCATAATATTGCATACCATCTGCAATGAAAAAATAAGATATAAAATACATTTAATCTTTGTACTATCCAATTAGTTAATCCTTTCATTCCACCATCAACCATTTTTGTACCACTTATTATATCTCAGGTCCAGGCCACAAGATAGATAACACAGGGTCCCTAAAAGCAGGTGCCCACATGGGTAAGACCCACTACTGCAATGAGAGATGCAGCAGAACAAAGCCTAAGACCTATGTGAGCTGAGTCTACTTCTTCCACTTTCCTACTTGTTAGTCAATCAGTACATATGTAAAGTTAGGCTATTTATATGGTTTTCGAGTCTCTTAAGGTAACGGAGTCACTTCCAATTTCAAATGCATATGGATAAAGTGTGAAGTTCATTTTCAGCCCTCAGGGTGACAAGTATCCTTGGAATAGGCTGTCTCTTTTCAAGTGAACATGCTGAATGTAACATATGGTCAAAGGATAATCACAACCCCCCAGAATTACACATTTTATGACTCTAATAAGGTGATGATAATGGCTCTGTTGTTAATATTTTCTAATTCCAGTACCATCACGATTGCACTAATACAAGGGAACAAACATAAAATAAAGCGCTCCTGTAGAAAACTCTCCAATGAGACCTGTCTTATGACATGGTATCTCCCTGGAGAGTGGTTATGGAATTTTCTTGCAGAAAACATTTTATGAGATGAAAATGGAGTGCATTTGTTTCCTTGGAAACAAACCCTTTCACCTTCATTGCACAGAATTTTAAGCAAAGAAAATTTAGAGATTAGGCCCAGAATCTACCTATTTTAAATTAATGGAATTTTCAAATACATGCTATTATTAGAAATAATGTGCAATAAAACCCACTTAGCTCAGTTGAGGTCAAATGAATAAACCTTTAAATGACTTAGAATGCAGATATCTGGCAATCCAAACACTAAGATAGAGTTATCTAAGAACTCATATTCAAATAGTTTAGAAAATCCCTCAGTTAAAACTATCAACTGACTAAAATAATCTGTCATAGGAAAAAAGCTAAAACAGGTATAAACTGAGTAATGAAAATATTAACTATTAGAAAGTTTTGTAATGAGAAAGTCAATACTCTGCCTCTTGGCCAGTCTCAAGGCAATAATATCTGGAGATAGATAATGTTCTCTTTAGAGAAACAAATCGTGTTTTCTTTACTAAAGAGGTGCCTTACAACTCTACAATTTTTATTTTTTTCATTATCTTAGTTGTTGAAGGTATTAAAGATATCCCCCTTTTTTCCCATTGACCCCCCCCTCCTCCCTGTTCCCACCCCCTCTCCAGGCCTTCACCACACTACTGCCTGTGTCCATGGGTTATGCATATATGCATATAAATTCTTTGATTACTCTCTTCCCGTCTTCCTCCTACCCTTTTCCCCTCTGATGTTCCTCAGTCAGCTCTACACTTTTTTACATCCCAGAATCAACCTCTTAGATATGCTTTAGAAGTCACATGCTCCCTTCTTTTTGTATTGTATACTATTTCTAGTGTAAAGATCAAATATAGGTGAGGCACTAGACAGACAGGTTAACACTAATTCTGACATTTCTCAGGCTCAATATTATCATTTCAGTAAATGCAATCCCATCTTCAATAAAGTTCAGACTTTAAATCCTAGAGTTAAAATGTTACAGAAATGCATCCAATTTTCTCTTTGTTTCTTTATACTCTGTCTTCAAAGTTCGATCATTTACAAGTGTTCCTAATGTATAAAAAGAATCTTTTTAATTTTTGAAATTTTGAAATAATTATAAACTTATGTAAAAGTTGACATAAAAGTACAGTTACTGAGTACCCTTTACCCTTCACCCAGTTTTCCTAAAGTCAATACATTGCATAATAGTATAATTATCAAAACTAAGAAATTAACATGATACAATGTTATTAACTAAACTGTCATCATTTTTCCTGTTTTGCAAGTTTTTCATTTAATATCCTTGTTTCTGTTCCTTAATTGGATCCAGTATCTCACATTACATTTACTTTTAAAATTTCTCTATTCATCTTCAACCTGTGACATTCCCTCTCTCTCCCTTTGTCTTTCAAGATCTTAATATATTTGAAGAGCACCAGTCAGTTATTTTGTGGAACTTCCCTCAGAAGTGATGCACCCTTTAAGTGAATCTTAAAGGGATGGCACAAGATTTTGATGTATCATACTGCCATTGATATTAAACTTGAACATTGACTGAGGTTGAAACTGCTGGGTTTCTCCACTATAAGATGACTACTTTTGCCTTTTAATAAGTAATTTGGGGTAGATACTTTAAAATTATGGAAACATCTGTGCTTTCTCAAACCCATCAGTTCTAGCATCCACTGGTAGATCTTGCCTGCAATTACTATTGTTATATTCTAATAGTGACTTTCTGTTGTCTAATTTTTTTTCTGCATTTATTAAATGGAATTCTTATGTACAGAGGAATTGTAAGGACGGATTCTGTTTTTGTTGTTCTGGTTTGAAAATAAATGCTCACTTTACTGTATTGCCCTAGGCCTTTTGACACATTTATAGGTTTTAGAAGACCAAAGTAATTATCTTAACTAGGGGCCCAGTGCACGAATTTGTGCACCTTGAAAGGAACTGGGGCCAAGAGGCTGCAGTGGGCACAGGAGTGGGTTTCAGCCCATCCTCCTTGCCTCATCCATGCCCCTCCCAGTGTGGCCCCCGGTCCTCTGTCTGCCACCAGCCCTGCTCCTGCTGCCACTGCTGCTGCCATGCACTGACGGCACTAAGCCCGCTCACACCTGCTGATGGCATGGAGTGATTGGGGCCAGCACCAGTAGTGGGTGCCAGTAGGGCTGGTGCCATCAGCAGGTACAAGAGGTGGCTGCTGGTTCTGATTGCTCCTCAGGAATAGGAGCAGGTAGAGTAGCCCTGAGGGGCAATTGGGGCCGGCAGCCACAACTTGCACCCACTGACAGTGCTGAGCGATCAGGGCCAGTGCGGGGCAGCAGCAGCAGTTTCAAATAGTCTCCAGCACTGGCAGCAAGTGCGAGTGGGGCTGGTTCCGGCAGCAGATGTGAGTGCCATGTGAGACTGTGGCACACGGGAGCAAAGAATTTCCAGTGACCACCAGAGGCTCGCCCTGATGACAGTGACTGGTGCCCTGCCTTGGTCTGTCATTCCCACTTATGTGCTCCACCATCCTGCCACAGTCAATGCCCACCATATTCTGCATACAACCCCTGGTGGTCAGCACACATCATAGAAACCAGTTGTTTGGTTGTTCTTCCATTTGATCTATTTGCATATTAGGGTTTTATATATATAGACTAGGGGCCTGGTGCATGAAATTCATGCATTATGTGTCCTGCTTCACACCTGCTGATGTTGTTAAGCACATCCCTGCACATGGGACAAATACATAATTTTATAAATAAAATTCAGTGTTTAATGGTATCACACAGGATCTGCCAGGGCTCAAGGTGAGAAACATGAGGGAGGAGGGAGGGACTCTTGACCCTAGAACAGAATCATCCCACCCAGGGTGGGATGATGACAATAGGTGATTTCTGCATCTGGGTCTCAGAGACTCGGGGGTTTTGGTATAGGGAGTGGGACCTTAGACACACAAAGGACCATCCTAAGTCCTGCCAGAGTCAACATTAGGATGTAGTGACTCTGGATCACATAACAAGGAGACCTCACAGAAGCCACCCTTGCTGTTGGCCCTGGTAGTCCCCAGGGCGGATGACCACACACAGTGTTTCCTGACTTCCACAAATGGGTCTGAGAGATCCTGGGAACATGGTATCAGGAAAAGGGCCTCTGGTCCACAGAGGGGAGGGCCCAGGTCCTGCTGGAGTCAACCGTAGAGGCAGTGGCGAGGTCATTGCCTAAAGATCTTGCTGCACCTGCCCCCCCCCCCCCACACACACACACACCTCTTGGGTCTGGCGTTCAGCCATTCCTCCCATCATTCCAGACTTTCCGGACCCATGCTCTTTATATATATAGATAAGGCAGGGTTGGGATGAAGAAATGACACTACGAGCCAAAAAAGTTAAAGTTTAAAAAAAAAGAGGCTCCATAAAGCAAATACTGTATGGAAAGCTTCTATCACCAAAACAATTTATTTGCATTGGCTATTACTATCAACAGAGACATATTACAAAGTTAGTAAGTCTTGATTATTCAATTACATATTTAATGAATCACCAACATTTTGCTAGGTGAGGAACTGACCTTTCTTCATGACCCAAATCAAATATCGCTTCTCAAAATACTTCTCTGACTTGGTGATTCTTCACTCATTTTTATTGTCTATTAGTGTGTGCCTCTGGTTTTTGCTACATTTTTTTTTTACATTGTAGTTCAACTATGGACATATTCATTCATTCTCTCCTTTCTGACTCGTCTCTCTTCTCTCTCTCTCTCTCTCTCTCTCTCTCTCTCTCTCTCTCTCTCTCATCTCTATCTCTATCTCTATCTCTTTCACCATTTAGACTCACAGAAGCTCCTTGGAATCAGCCACCTCACCACACCTCATCAATTTACCCTTGGAACTTCATCACTTAACATCATAGTGTTAATACATATGAGGTTTTAAAGTGATGTTCAATACATTTTTGACATATAGATGGATAAATGGATGGATAGACAAATGGATGGGTGAACCAGAGGACCTGCCCTCAAGGAACCCAATAGAGTGAGATTTCAATTATATAGGCAAAATAGGGGGAACAATATATAGAAAGAGTTTGGCTCAGACATTAAAAAGTTATGCAGTCATAGCAAAATCATTTTGCTTTTCTGGGTTTCGGTTTCCCCATCAAATTTACTGACCAGATAATTTCTAAAGTCACTGTCTATAATAATACTTTCCATTATTCTTACATCTACTTGGATATGGTCAAAATATGAGCAGCATACCTTCTTTTCAAAGCATCCAATTGAATATAATTTATAAGCAAGTACATGCTCTAAAGTTAGAGGTTTTATATTTTATCTAAATTGCATCATTGTAAACTTAGGTTTTTTTTTTAATATTACAGTCTATCTTCTAGCCCTTTAAAATCATCCAAGGGGGATGATTACTTTCCATTTCAAGCTATGGCAAAAGGAAGCACATTTTGCTGGTGCCTTCTCAATTTCCTTGGGACTACATTTATGCATCATGCTGTCCTGCTTCACACCTGCTGATGTTGTTAAGCACATCCCCGCTCATGGGACAAATCCATAATTTGATAAATAAAACTCAGTGCTTAATGGCATCACACAGACTTCTTTCGGTAGAACAATTTTTTTAAACTTGCATTTGTTTTGTTTTTTATATTTCACAAAGTTTCCACATTCATCAACTTGTATAAGGGGAGATTTAAAAACTGATTATGAGCTGAAGAGAAGTTATAAATTGTTATTATCGTTATTGTGATATGACAACCTAGTGAGGCAGAGAGGGCAAGAAACATTATCTACCTGTACAAGTCAAGTACCAAAGCCACAGAGAGGCTAAGGAATGTCTCATGATCACATGTACAGTGACTTCTGGTATTTTGAACAGTATTTTATTCTTGGCCTAAAGGCACTCACAAATTAATACATAATATGTAAACATAATTACTTTGCTTTAACTGATAAATTGATGGTGACAAGAGGCCTAAAATGTTTGTGATGATTATTTAATGGCAATGTTTATTAAAAGAATCAGAATGATATTAAAGTCATTCAAAAAAAGAAAAACAAAGTAATAGGGGAGGGAAGAAAGGAATGGGAGAGAGAGGAGGAAGGCAGTCTCCATTCTCAATTTTATCCCACCACTTGAAAACTTAAGTGAAGAAACTGTAATTGAATGATCTGAAAATGCTAATGAATATAAATGTTTTTGGAAGTGAGGTGCACAAATATACAAAGGTACTCTAAAGGATAATCTTCAAAATGGTATAAAAATGTGACATTTGTACACTTTCTTGTCAAAACTAGCAGGATCTCAGTTACTATACCTGTTGAACTCATGGTTATTAGAACAGGCTTAGGTCATGCTATTTACTCATGTGAAAAATCACTGCACTAACAAAACAGATCAGAAATTCATTGTTCCACCTATGCAAATAGAATGTGCTTACTAGTGTGTGGAAAAATACTGACTTTTTCAGATGACAATATATGATAGGCTGGTTGTTCCCAGAAAAGGAAAAGGAAAGACAAATAGATAGAGCTCTTGAAAAATCCCCAATAAACCCAATATCCTCTCACCCTTTACATATAAAACATAATATATCACAGTCATGTTCCTCTGTCTCAGTAAGAATAGAAGAAGGCATCTATAATATGACTACATTCTCCCAAAGGTAGTCTAGAGTTTATATTTAGAAAATTAATCCACTTATGAGTCAGCCTCCAATAATTCACTGTCTTCATTAGATGAATGTAGGTTGTGGATTCTACATGTATTTCATAATAACAAATTTTCCAATATAAAAATAAATACTTAAAACTAAAGAAGAGACAGTATAATTTATTTCTCTACATATTTTTAAAAGAGCCCATCTTTAATGAGGATAACAGTAGTAGCAGTTATAGCTAATGCTTACTGAGTACTTCACATATGCCAAGCAGTATTCTAAGTGTTTTGTCTGTATTGATGTGTGAATGTTCTTATGAACCCTATGGGATGAATATTATTATCATCACTAGAGGCCTAGTGCATGAAAATTCATGCACTTGTGGGGGCGGGGGAGGGTCCCTCAGCCCAGCCTGCACTTTCTCACAGTCCAGAACCCCTCAGGGGATATCTGTGGGGGAGCAGGCCTAAGCTCCAGCTGGAGAGCCTTAGCGCTGCTGAGGAGGTGGGAGAGTCCAGCTTGTGGCTGAGTGGCACTCCCCCTGTGGAAGCACACTGACCACCAAGGGGCTCCTGCATTGAGCATCTGCTCCCTGGTGGTCAGTTCACATCATAGTGACTGGTCATTTCCGCCATGAGGGTCAATTTGCATATCACCCTTTTATTATATAGGATTATTATTATACCACTTTGCAGATGAGAAAACTGAGGCTTTAAGAGACTAAGTAGCTATCTCAGTGTCCCACAACCAATCAGTAGTAGCACTAGGACATAGAACTCCAAAGTCATTGCTGTTAGCCTCTATATTATCTTACAAAGGTAGGAGGAAAGCAGGGAGGGAGAAAGGAGAAAGAGATAGAAGGAAGAAGAAGGAACAAAGAAAGACAGGAGTGGTGGGAAACAGAGAGAGCTGTAAGGGAGAGAAGAGGAGAGAAAGCTGAAGGGCTGAAAAAGTTGCAAGACATAGGAAAAAAGTGAAAGAAAATAAATTATTTAACTCAAGTTTCAAAATGACAAATTCCTTTCTCAATGAATAGTTTTGAAACTCAGCTATTAAGTCATTGAGAATACTTCTGTGAAAGAGAAGAATACTGCTAACATACTTGAGTTAGAAAGTTGTGTGTGTGTGTGTGTGTGTGTGTGTGTGTGAAGTTGTTGCAGAAATAAGAATGCGGTATTGCTTTTTTATAACTGCCTGACAAGAACTATATTGGGCCACTTTATCTGAAAGGTGCTACTAATAAAGGAATAAAAAAAAGGGAGAGGGAAAGAAATTTTCCATGAAAATTAACTAGATGCAAAAATAAGGGACCATATTTCTTTTTAAGCAATAGAGGTTAAGGCCACAGCCTTCTTGTCAAATTCTTAGTCGTGGCCAAAAGTAAATATTGTTTCTTTAAGACACTCATAACTCACCGCTGTCTCACCTCCTTCGGTCTGATATTCATGTTCCGATTAGATGGCTCCAAATTAACTTCTCTAGCTTATTTCCCATAACTTTCCCCATCTCAAACTAAACTGCTATTTCTCAAAATTACCCCATGCTTGTCCACCCACATACTCAGCTTTCTGCATGTGTGACCACACCCTACATTTTTGTAAGTCCCAGCTAAAATGCCCCCACCACTATAAAATTTCTCTAATGGCCACGCGATGGTCCCAGTCAGAAGTGCTCTTTCCTTCCTCTGAATTCTTGTCTAACTTTGTCTGTATCTGCCTTTACACTTTTTATTTTAGTCTTATCTTCCACGCATGACTCACTATCTTACTTCCTCAGGATAGACTGTAACCCTTGAAGCAGCACCACTACTTGGTCTATCTTTATAGACCTCTATTGGGATATATAATCATTACATGGCATATACATATATAGATATATCACTTACAAAAGAACAAACTAAATTCATTATTCCTGGAGAAAATATAAAATAAATAGTTCTCTTAATAATGTCTACAGAGGTCCCAAGACCAAATGGAAATGCCTGGAGACTCTATGGAGGTAGTTTTTATGAGAGAAGCTACAACTGGACCTCATGCAGGTAGAACAGGGAGGGAGGGAGACAGTGGCAAATAGAAAGCACATACCTACCCCTTTAAAAGTGATCACTGCTCATTTCCAATGAGCTGGAAATGGCCCAATGTCATTGCATGGGTGAAAACTGGCCTACTGTGCCAGAAATTCAAATTTTGATGTTAAATCTTGTAATTTTTATAGCTCTGCAAATAATAATTATGATTGTTTCTGTGTGTTTTTTAATTTTATTTTAACAGAACACTGTGCAGGCAACTAAGACCCAGTTGTGTGCTGAATCCAGGCTGTGATCACCAGCTTGGGATACTAGAGCTCGTATTTTCAGGCTGCTGTGATGGAAAGACAGGGGGTAAGAGATCGATGATGATTTTTTGAGCACAGTGAGTTTTTTTTCTCTAATTCTTGACATCACTACTGGGTCAGGGAGAGGCAGTAATTAATGTAAATTTTCCCATGTAAATTACAGCATAGGGAATATTAGTCTAATATTTTAATAACTATGTATGCTGTCAGATGAGTACTGGAATTACTGGGATGATCACTTAATAAGTTATAAAAATCATGTTGTACACCCAAAACTAATATAATATTGTATGTCAACTATAATTTTAAAAAAAGGAAAGAAAAAAGTTTCCTTAGGAAACTGGAGATGGGTGAGATGCCCTCAGCTGTAGCTCAGAGGTGGGGCTTAAACACAGAAATTTATTGTCTCACAGTTCTTGAGGCTAAAAGTCCAAAATCAAAGTGTCAGCAGGTGGGTTCCTTCAGAGGGCTGTGTGGGAGAATCTGTTGCATGCCTCTCTCCTGGCTTTGGTTAGTGTCAGCTGTCCATTGCTGACAGACGATGTCCTCACTGTACTTCCACATTGTCTTTCCTCTGTGTATGTCCTTGCATCCAAATTTTCCCTTTGTATAAGAACACAGTTATATTGGATTAAGACTCAGATGACCTCATTTTAACTTAATCATCTTCACAAACTCTAACTGCAGATAAGGTATGGTCACAGATACTGGGGGTTGGGGCTTCAACATCTTTTGGGGAACAGAATCTAACCCATCACAGCAATATTGCTCACAATCCAGCACTTCTTACAGCACTCCCTCTGCGCCTTGGGAATCCCAGCAGGAAGTGTGTGCCAGGAAGGGAGAGCTGAGAATTGTGGCATAACATCAGGTACAGGGCAGGGTCTGGGAACACAGCACTGCTTTTCTACTCTGGTTTATGAAGAATGCTAGAGACAATATTATTTCTTTTGAGAAATTATTTCTTTCCTCCCTGTAATCCAAGGATATGCTCAGTAGTTACCTGTACATGCTGCTAGGTGCACAAGCAGGTGTTCTGTGTGTCATACTCCAGACTAAATATCTAAATATATATTATCAGAGAGGAAGGGAGAGGGAGAGAGAGATAGAAACATTAATAAAACATCAATCATGAGAGAAAATCATTGATCGGCTGCCTCCTGAAGGCCCCACAGTGAAGATCAACCCCACAATCCGGGCATGTGCCATGATCAGCAATCGAACCGTAACCTCCAGTTTCATAGGTTGACACTCAAACACTGAGCCATGCTGGCTGGGCAGACTAATAATCTTAAAGGGACAGGTCCTAGCTGATTCTACAGGACTGATATACCAAGTGCCATATACAGAGAGAAACACTGGCCAAAATCACATTGGAAAACACATTGCTGAGCTTCTGCCAATATACAAACTTCATGGTAAAGAGATCTTCTGAACGTATATCCAGCAATGAACTCTTGACCCCTCTCCTCCTTGATTTTCTTCTCAAACACCTCTGAAAAGCAACCAAAATGGAAATACTCTGGAACCCATTGGGTCCTCCCAGCTGGATACATGGAGCTAACAGGGGTCTTAAATGAGACTCATATGTTTCTGTAAGGCCCTTCTCTGTGCAACCTTGGAAACAGTTTATTCTCTGGACAAATTTTTCTAGTTGAAAATGAAAATGTTGCAGAGGTTGTATATAAAGATGAAGAAGGTGATGCACATAGAAGAGATAGCTTCAGCTGTTTCTGTGAGAATCTGGGAAGGTTTACAAAAAGATAACATTTGAACTGATTTTGAAAACATCGGTGAGGAATTCACCAAAGAACCAAGACAGAATAAAGAAAAAAGCAAATGCAAAAGTTAAAAAGAAAAGAAAAGAAAAAATATGGTACATTAGGAACAAGTGAGAAATACAGCTACTCAATTCTTAAATGCCACCAACTCTGAGACAGTTTAACAAAATAATCAATATAATAAACATTTTTTAGAAAGAGAAGCACTAATATATTACCTGTACATATAATTGTTATACATAACCTCTTTTCAAGCAATGATGATATATGAAAAAGAAAAATGTCCCAGAATCAAGGGAAAAACTAAATGATCTGATAAATTCCTATCAGATCTATATTTTTCATAAATTGGTGATTTGCCAGGGTCTCGAAACTAACTCAGTTTATCAATGAAAAACCGAGTACTCAAAATGAATAAAGCTTTATGTTCAGTACTATGTGGGGATAAAAAAATAATTTACACATAGTTGTAGCCTTGGAAACTTAAAAATTGTCTAGGTAAATTCTGTTCATGTTATGCCCACATCTCTTCCAACATGTATACTTAATTGCTAATTTTTCTGCACTCAAATACAATCTTATATTTACCAATATTAAATGTTATCTTGCCAGATAATTTCCATAATTATAGCTTGTGAAGATCTTCTGGACTCTGGAGTTTTCTAATGGAACTGTTTTAAATCAGAGATTGGTTTGTCATAAACATTTGTAGAGGGAGTCAGAAGGAATTTCTCATTAACACTCAAAGTACCTGAGTCCATGAATTTGACTTAATTAAGAAAATCTCCTATCATCAATGTTTTTGTTTCTATCAGTAAGAGTTTCCTTGAGAAAAAGGAATGGAATGCAGCTAGAGCAGCTGGGGTTGAGTATAATCTACATCTACTTATCTATGCTGCAGCCCACATTCAACAATTTTTCTGAATGTTGGTTTTCTTTTTTTTACAAGTGTTTGTCTTTCTTTCTTTCTTAGACATTTTAAGAATAAAAAGGGAATTTTCAAAAATCTGATAAATACACAGTGAGGAAGTAGAGGGGGCAGAAGTCTGTCATTAGCACTTTGGAAGTTCGAAGCTGGTCAGAAGAAGTGGTAAATGATGAGGCAAGACAGACAGACTCAGGCTAGTGACATCCTAAGGGCTACATTTGAAAAAGCAGTCAGAATGAGTCTTCAGCTGGAAAACTGAAAGAAAAAAGTAGTCAAAAATTTTTAGAGACTTCCAGATATTTGTACCCCCATCTCAATCCCCAGGCAAAAATTAAGAAGAGCTGCTGTAAAGAATTTGACTAAGCTTCCAGGATATATGTGTGTGGCAGTAAGGCCCAAGGAGAAGACCAGCCCAAAGTACCCAGTTCAATATCCTATCCACTGACCCTGCCTGATAATCCTAAAACTATCCCAACCCTTGTACATACATATAGCTCCAAACCAGCTTTTCTTATTGAAATGTGAATAGACAATCAGGAATAATCATACATTTGAGGGGGAAATAAAGCCTACAACATAAGACCCAGATAACAAAATAAGAAACAAGTGACCATCAATCATGATGAATGTCTTAGATGAAAAGTAGGTGAAGAACTGCTCTTCTAATGATTGTCTAACACTCCAAATTTCCTAGAATTCTGTAGGCTATGATAGTCTTAGAACTCTTAACTAATGCAATCAAGGAAATAGAATAGGAATGAAATATTGCCAATGTTAAAAATCTAATCTAATAAAAGAGTAATATGCAAATTAACCCTCACTCCATTACACTCACAAGCCATGCCCACAAGCCACGCCCACCAGCCAATCAGGAGCATATATGCAAATTAACTCAACTAAGATGGCGACAGCCAATGGAGCTGGAGTTGCCCTGGGCAATGGAGGAAGCCAGGGCCCTGTAGGCCCTGAGCTCTACTCAAGGCTACAAAGTTTCAATTATAGAAGATAAATAAATCCCAGATACCTGCCAGACTGGGACCTTGGGTTGCCAGGGGCAACTCAGGCTTCGAGTGGGGGACCAAGGCAATAAAGTTTCAATAATAGAAGTTAAATAAATCCCAGATACCTGCTTCCAGCCAGGCACCCCAGTAGAGACCCAAACCCTGAAGGGACTGTGGGCAGCCTGAAATGGCCCACTGCCCCTCACCCAGGCTTGCCAGGCACCCCAGTAGGAACCCGAACCCTGAAGGGGCTGTGGGCAGCCTGAAACAGCCATCAGCCTGTCACCCAGGCTGGCCACACCTCCATGGGGTGAGGGTCCCCACTGGGGCACTTGGCAAGCCTGCAAACAGCCATCAGCCCCTCACCCAGGCTGACCAGGCACACCAGCAGGTGGACATCCTCCGAGGGGTCCCAGACTGTGAGAGAGCACAGGCCGGGCTGAGGGACCCCCCTGAGTGCACAAGTTTTTGTGCACCAGGCCTCTAGTCTACAATAATCATCATAATAAAAGCATAATATTAAAATTGACCGTTTCTTCAGGACGCCCAACAGCCAATCAGAACAATGGTATGCAAATTAGCCCAGCCAAGATGGCGGAGGCCTGGGCTGGCAATGGAGCGATCGGGCTGGGAATAGAGAGATCGCACCAGTGGTTGGTTCTGGGCAGCCTCGGGTGGGAGCCTGCCTGGCCCTGAGGCTGGGGCTGGCAATAGAGCAATCGTGCCTGCGGTGGTTCCAGAGGGCAGTGAGCAGCCGCAAGGCCGGGAGTTGGCAGCCCGGCCCGGCCCTGTGAGGCCTGGGAATAGAGCAATTGGGCCCACACGACCTCAGAGACTCAGTGGCGGGGGCTTGAGGGGGGTACCCTCTCGGGGTCATGCCCAAGCATCCTCCGCCCCTGCGCAGAGTGTCTGCCACAGGTCCGGCCACCTGGCTCCACCCTGGAGGCCTCCGTGGGGCGTGTGCGAGTGTGTGCCTGGCTCCACCCCTGGTGTGTCCGCCCAGCAGCAAGGCCCCCACAAGGGACCATGCACCAGCGTCCACCCCCTGGCCTGCCACCCAGCTCTGCACCAGGTGTGTCCCTCAGCAGTGGAGGCCCACCAGGTATGTGCGATGGTAGGCCACCTGGCTGGAAACGTCCACGCCTGCACTCACCAGCCATCCCACCCCCCAGTGTACGAACCCTGAGGGGCCTGTGGCCAGCCTGAAAACAGCCCTCAGCCCCTCACCCAGGCTGGCCATGCATGCCAGCAGGTGGACACCCTCCCCCAGGGGTCCCAGACTGTGAGAGGGCACAGGCCAGGATGAGGGACCCCTTCCTGCCCTTGCCAAGTGCACAAATTTTTGTGCACCAGGCCCCTAGTAAAATATAATATCCTAATTGGGCCTGATGTCCTTCTGGACAACCTTTCTGATGAAGCTAGGGCTGCAAGGGCAGCGGCCAGAGGGAAGCCTGGGTCCTGGGTGCGAGAGGGAAGCCGGTGCCAGTATCCGGAGGAAGGAAGGCCTACGTTTGTATGAATGTCATGCATCAGGCCTCTAGTTGTAAGATAAAGTATTCTATTTGAAGAAAGGAGAGTTGAGTATAAAATATTAGAAAAACATATGTCAAAGAAGTAGATTTAAAAATATTAATTTGGAATATCCAGAGACATTTCCAAGAAGTGATACATATATAATCCCAAATCTATAGGATACCAGAATTTGGAACAAGAGCATGGTCATTAGTTTTCAAGACAGGGTCATTTTATCACGATTCCCTATACCTTAAGCAAAAAATGCCAACGCTCAGCTCTTTCAGCTCAGATACCAGCCTCCCACAGTAATGGATGTGCCCAATGGAAAATCCCCATAGTTCCAGCATTTGATATTCTATATCAAATAACTTTATGTTTGATTCACATGTTATTGATTTCTAGAGTCTGATTAACTCTTACAGAATCAAATTTTGAAACTCACTTGATGCATTTTAAAAAATGCCATTCTGCATTGTTTGGGGTATGTAACTAGGTTGCTCCTGACCTGTCAATAATCTTCTGTATTTAGTGTGCATTTTTCTAAAACAGCACTTCTTAGTTTTGACATCAGGAATGTTAAAACATTCTGATGTCTAGACAAACTCCAGATATTTAGATCATTTGATCTGTGGTGGGACCTGGACATTGTGTGTTCCAAGCATTTTCCAGGTGATCCAAATGTAAGCAAGAGAAGAGAACCATTGATCTGAGGTAAATCATTGTAGATCAAGAGTTCAAACTATTACTATCTCAGTATGAATCACAGTATCAATTAAAATTCCACTACTGTATTATCTTATTGATGTTTATTATACTCATTTTTGTTCCATGATCAGATCATTTCAACAGGGGGAAATTGAGGTGAAAATGATTGTTATTTAACAGAATATATATATATATATATATATATATATATATATATATATATATATATATAATTTTTGATGCCTGGAAGGTCTCAAGAACAGATTGCATTGCAAATTCTCTAACCTTTGAAAGCTTTGCATTTAGACAAGATTCATTGTTTTCTGTGGGCTATTCCTTGTATGCAGGAGATTAAACCATGAGTTAGACCTAGCCTATTTTCAGGAAATTTTAAAATCTAAGGTTCCTTCTCATTTTAAGCTTATATATTTTACACATCAATTATTTTCTTTTTATCAGACTAAAAAAATTTAGAACCAAGTATTAGTAATTTCTGCCTTTACATGACTTCCACTTTTATTTAAAAATCTACCTCTTACTGGCTATAAAACTTTTGGCAACACTCTAAACCTTGGTTTTCTCATCTTTGACGAAGGGTTTATAAGAGTGGAAGTGCTTACCCTCAAAAGATTCTTGCTGGCATTAAAGCTTGTCCTTCCCACAGTACCTTAGCATAGTGCCTAACACAAAGTAAGTGCTTAAGGAATGTGTACTATTATCTGTTGACTCTTAAAACAATATATTCAATACATAGTATACAATCTCTTTTCTTCCTATTATTAGAGTTGAAAGAAACTGAAATATTGACAAGAATTTCTTCAACTCACTGACAAGAACCCTATCAATAGTGTATGAAGGGAGTACATTGTATTTTTTAAAAGAGATATAGAGTAAGAATTACCTAACAAATGGACTTAGGCTCGCAGTTGGTCTAGTGCTGCTTAGACAGACCTTCATTGCATATCTTACAATCAGGTGTTTCTTTTTCTTTGTCACGTTTGGGCTCTTCTTTCTCTTAGAGCAGCTGAGTAGTTCAATAATTGGAATCATCTTATTATGCACTAGACCAGGTAATGTAAAACACATGTGTGAAAATAACAGGATCTTGTATTAGCAAATGATTACAACAAAGAGCAGCAACAGCAATTTTGTGCTCACTTGTCTTGATGAAATCCATTTTTTTTTAAAAAATATATTTTTATTGTTTTTTTTACAGAGAGGAAGGGAGAGGGATAGAGAATTAGAAACATCGATGAGAGAGAAACATCGATCAGCTGCCTCTTGCACACCTCCCTCTGGGGATATGCCTGAAACCAAGGTACGTGCCCTTGACTGGAATTAAACCGAGGACCCCCCAGTCCGCAGGCTGATGCTCTATCCACTAAGCCAAACTGGTTAGGGCGATGAAACCCATTTTTGTTTTATAAATCATTAGATATTTTCCAACTCTGCAAAATAATATAAATTGATGTTTTCCTCCACAAAGTGCTAGTTAAAATAAAAATTTTGAAGACAGTTATAATTGCAAATTGATCTCAAACTTTGAAATACCAAATGCAAATAAAGCAGGTTGAAGCAGAGGGCATCTGGAGCACCACAGCAATGCAACTCTGAGTTTTATCCTGCAGTGCAAAATGTTCTTCTTTGGTAAACACATTAACCTTTTTGTGTGCTATTTGCACATCTGATTCAGATCCATAGAGGAAAGCACCTTTTGGTGCTTGATAATGCTAGATGTGAATCCCAGTTTTGTCTCAAACACTTGACATTGAGGAAGAAGAGAACAAAAAGGAAACTTGGGCACTTCCAGTGCTGTCGTAATCACTAGAGAGAACAGCAACACAGCCTTAGTGCTGGGGAGAGCACTCGACTCAGAAGGGGAAGAGCCAGTTTAAGTCATGTGCTGCTACTCTTGGGGAAGTCACCACATTTCTCTGAGTCTCTGCTTCCTCCTCTGTGAAGTGGGAGGACAGTACGTCCTCCATGGAGGTGCTATGGGGACTTGTCAATCCATGGACATGAAGTCCTTGTAAACTGAAAACCCTTCCAGATAATGAAGTGTGATAACATGTGGATGCATTGGTGCTAGAGGCACTGTTGCTATGCAGCAGTGAAGACAAAGGGAGACTGAGTCTGTAGAGTAATCAGGCAACCTGAGTGGTAGAAACATCTGGAGCTTAGGTGTATCCTCACCTCCTTGTCTATGATTGTCATCTTATTTATGTCAAACAAGAACCTATGTAAAGCATCTGGCTCATGATAGACAGTCAGTAAGTCTCTTTTCACTCGCTTTCTAGTACTAACCTATGACTTATTTTTGCTATGTGTGTCTATGTGGTCATTTCATTAATTCAACAGTTATTTACCAATGCTCCATTGATGGGAAAAATAATATAATTCATCCCTCATTGAGGTTTGAAGTAAGATAGAGAATGAATACACTTTTTCGAAATATATAATTATAAATTACTAGAGGCCCAGTGCACGGATTTGTGCACCAGTGGGGATCCTCGGTGTGGTCTGCATGAATCTGGAGAGGAGCCACTCCCACTCATCCTGGCCCTGCTCATTCTGGTCAGATGAGCAGTGCTTCTGCTGTGGGAGTGCATTGACCACCAGGGGGCAGCTCCTGCATCTGTCCCCTGGTGGTCAGTGCACATCATAGCAACCGGTCAAGTGTTTGAGCGGTCGACTTGTCACTTAGGGTTTTATATATATATATAGATAGATAGATAGATATAGATATAGATATATAATATAATAAAAGAGAAACATGAAAATTGACTGCACCTCCCCTATGCCCCAAGTCATGCCCACCAGCCAATCAGAGTGATTATATACAAATTAACCCAACCAAGATGGTGGCTGGCAGCCACGGAGCTGGAGCAAGCAGAAGGTTTGGTTGCCCTGGCAATGGAGGAAGCCAAGCTTCCCGCCTGCCCTGGCTGGCTGTGGCCTCTGCTCAAGGCAACAAAGTTTCAATTATAGAAGATAACTAAATCCCAGATACCTGCTTCCAGCCATCCTCTCTGGGAGTTTGGGTCGCTGAGAGCTGTGGCCAGCCTAAAAACAGCCCTTAGCCCCTCACCCAAGCTGGCCAGGCACTCCAGTGGGACCCCCATCTTAAAGGGGATGTGGCCAGTTTGAAAAAGACCCTCAGCCCCTCACCCAGGCATCCCAGCGGGAACCCCATCCTGATTCAGAACACACTTCAGGGCAAACCAACTGGCCCCCACATGTGCACCAGGCATCTATCCTATATAATAAAATGGTAATATGCAAATTGACCCAAACAAAAGATCGACTGGGAATGACTGATCACTATGACACACACTGACCACCAGGGGGCAGATGCCCAATGCAGGAGCTGCCCCCTGGTGGTCAGTGAGCTCCCACAGAGGGAGCTCTGCTCAACTGTAAGCCAGGCTGCTGGCTGCCAGTACAGCGGTGGTGGCGGGAGCCTCTCCCGCCTCCTCAGCAGCACTAAGGATGTCCAACTGCAGCTTATGCCTGCTCCCTGCTGGCAAGTAAACATCCCCCGAGGGCTCCTGGGCTATCAGAGGGATGTCTGACTGCCAGCTTAGGCCCGATCGTCCGGGGAGCAGGCCTAAGCCAGCAGGTGGACATTTCCTGAGGGGTCCCAGACTGCAAGAGGGCACAGGCTGGGCTGAGGGACAACCCCTCTCCCGAGTGCACAAATATTTGTGCACCAGGCCTCTAGTATATAATAAAGGCTCTAAAGAAAACATACTAAAAGGAAACAACACAAAAATATCCAACTTGAAAAATTAGAGATGATTTCTGTCTTCATTACTATTTTGATTTTTTAAGTATATCTTCCTTTTCTCGACAAATAAACTTCTACTTATAATTATTTGTGATCCCCTTTGCATGTCATTCAATTCTTTGACTATAATAAGTACTCAGTATATATAAAGTGATCAGCTTGTTTCATATATTCTTTCTCGTCATTTTACTTGTCTTCAATTCATCCTTAAATAAAACATAAAGGTTCCAAAATGGCAGAACTCTAGATTCATTTAGACTCATAAATTGTGGGTTTCCAATGTAAAAGATTTAGTCCTGCCAAAGATGCTGTGACCAGGCAGGAAATGGTGATTGTCATGAACTCTAAATTGTTCTCTTGTGATAGGGAACCATAGCCAGACACACAACATCTTATGAAAAGAAGGATGAGCCCTTCTAATCAACTAGAAATCAGGCAACATTCTATGACTCTTAATGAATGTATCACGAAGGCTGAAATCAAGCAGGGAACAGTGCCCTTTTCCCCCAAGCCTCGTTGGACATGTAATCACACCTGCAAACGTTTTTATGACATAGACAAGGACCAGGCTATAATAAGTATGACTAATCAACATCTGTCAGACACCAACAATTATGCTCACTTGGGGCTGAAAAGGCAATGAAATGTGATTTGAGATCATGTTGTGAGACATCTCAGTGGCAACTTGCTAAGACAGATTTTTCAGCAGCTGATTCTCATACCAGATCCACATGCACTCTTCACCCTTTCCCACTCTGTTTTATGCTACAAAAGGCTGCACATCATGACTTATATCACTTGGCTCTGTTGCCCTAATTTCTCTTTGTGTTCAGCCAATGGGGAGAGGAGGCAGGATGGGAAAAGCATTTATTCCCCAGGCTGCCATCCCAAGGGGCCAGCGTGGACCATCAAAAAATTTATCTCCTTCGATGGCTATGTCTAATTAGCTTGGCATATAACCCCTGTCTCCCTTTTCCTCTTGAGGCTTAGGAGCAGTAAAGGCACCTCTGTTTCTAACCTGGACACCTAAACTATTCTTGGTAGCTTCCTTTATGCAACTTTGTAAATAAATATTTTTTTAAAATCTTCTCTATCTTAATTTGGGAGTGTAATCTGTTTCCTATTCAGATCTTTACCTTTATAATTTTAAAGTAGAGGAAATTTCACATATATTAGTGTACATTTCAAATTTTAGGTGATGAGAAATTTGCTTGCACAGAGTGACAAAGTTATTGGCCAAACCAGCACCAGAGGGTGTTCTATCAACTAAGACAATATTGTAAGGCAGAGTGGTTCTCAAAGTGGGGTTCCTAGATGAGCAGTGACAGCATCACCAGGCAATGCATTATAAAGTAAATTCTTAGGTCCCACTTAGGCCTCTGGATCGGAAATTCTGTGGTAGGCACACAAATCTGTATTTACTGAGCTCTCCAGGTAGATAATTCTGATGCATGCAAAAGTTTGATAGCCACCGTTTTAAGGTACCATTCTAATACCACTCTTATGAAATAGGGAAAAGCTCACTAATTTGGACTATGATGACAGAAAGTTCATTTTAGTGGAAAGCCTAAGGTAAGTAACAGCTTTAAAAAAACAACAGTTATACCAATGTTCATAGCAGCAGTATTTACAATAGCCAAAAGGTAGAAATGACTGTCCATCAACAGACAGATAGCTAAACAAAATGTAGTCGCACTATTAGTGATGCTAGCAAAAATAATAGTCATCCTTATAACTTTAGAAATAGCTGATATTTAAGTTGAATGCTCACTACATACTAGACATTGTTTTAATTGCCTTGGATGTATTTACTCATTTATTTTCCTGACAACTATATGAGATAAATACTATTATCTTGTAAGCCTTGGAGAAATTAAATAATGTTCCCAAGTTTACCCAATTGGTTATTATGGAAACAAGATGAAAACACAGATGGCTTGACCTCAGAGTCAATGCTTTCAGTCATTAAGCATACTAGCTCCCTTAGTAATATTAATCACCACCCCTAACCCCTTTAGTAATAACTACCACCACCACTACCTTTCTTAGTAACATCCAGCACATATTTGTCACTCACAAGGTACTAGAAAGTATGTTATACACTTTCTTTGTACATTAATTCTCAGAAAAACATACTGAAGAACTGCTTTAAAAGAAGCCACAGTTTGCGGAGTTTATTCATACATTGCCTTCTTCCACTTTCTATAAAGGTGGGTGCCTGCAGCCAGGTATGCACATTAGACCTATCCCATTCTCATTAGAGCTGCTTAAGTTAGAGGCAATGAGAAGCTCCAAGCTCCTCCAAACACCTCCATTGCACTTCCATACTTAGAAATGTGACAGAAGTTACTATTTTGACTGTGTCCATTCATTACTATTTTCTCAAACTCTCATCAATTTCTGCTCTTCATTGAAAACTTAGTTTTAGTGATTATTTAAAAATCTGGATCTTCTTCACCAGCATTGATCTGCATTTATGAACACTTTCAAACTTTTTGCTGGAACAATGAGGTTGATATGGTACCTAGACCTAACTTTTCCATCGAAAAGTACTGACAGTGGTTGATCTTTCTGCAACTAGACAGATCAGAAAATCTCTTATCTAGGCATACTCCACGGAAAGTAAGTGAGTCACCTGTGTATCATTTTAGGAAGAATGCCACAGGTATGACCTTTGATAACCTAACTGCAAAAATCCTAGCGTTATTAATATGACCTGCTAACTTCACCCATAAAACTGCTGCCATAGTCAAAGAATTATCCTATCATCACCAATTACATGTGTATTTTCACCTAAACTTTGGCAGAGAAATTAAAAAAAACAAAAACAATTTTAAAAAGTAACAGATCAGCCAAGGGACTTTTGTGTGTGCATTTAAGCATAACCAATGGACACAAAACAATGGGGGGTAGGGGAGGCTGGGGGAAGGGCAGGGGGGAAAAGCGATATATGTACTAATCTTTGTAAAGCTTTATGTAATTTAAAAAAATGTAAAAAAAAAAAAGTTACTCAAAATATCTGTTGGTCTGTTTTATATACAACCGTACCAAGAACTGTCTAAAACAGAGTCTCGCTGACCTTATACCTAATTTATTATGCATCAATTACCTTACCCCTTAATAATTTGGTACAATGATTAGCAAAATATTTTTAAACAACTTGATTATTTCAGTCAATACAGAGTTCACTTCTTCATCTGCCATCAGCAATGTGTTCAAAACACTGGGCAGAAAAATAGTTGATGAGAAGAATAATGAGTTGAAAGCAATGCTGTGAGAACAGAAACTTTCTATATGACCAATGGTTTTAGTTAAATTAGTCAAAACTAGAAATTAGTTAAGCTAACTTCATTGGAAAATGATATAAATCATGTTTTATTTGTCAGTGGGATCAAAACAATTTATAACAGCTCTATAAGTAGAACTGAATGTTAGATACTTTGCTCAATTAACTACTTATAAATATATATTAATACATATTATAATTAATAAAAGACTATAAAATGGGTATATTTTAATAAAATCCAATTGAAACGTCTAAACTCTAGTTTCACCATAAATGTCAAGATATGTTGTTGCTATTGTTGTTTTATGCTATTTATTTCATGGCAATAAAAGCTATAAAACAGCTTTTATTGTCTTAGTTTGATGCTTATGTAACTGAGATTGATCACGTTCACCTGGCAACTTAGAACAATTTTGTATTCTACAGTATGCAGTTTATCTTCAGAAAGATTTGCTTTACGTATCTCATAAAAGGTTTAGAATCATAAAAGCTCCTAAAGAGAAAAGCACTAGCAAATAACTTGATGTTCTGCCTGGAAATGAAGACATCTGTATGACAGTATAGCATCTCCTGAGGCAAGGACTCTAACAAATACAAAGTCTTTTCGTTGTCACAGTAGACTTACCCTGAAAAGTGTCATGGACACCGACAGCAATGTGGTGACTGCTGGGAGCAAGAGGGTGTGGGGAGGTGGAGGAGGGTATAGGGGAGATAAATGATGATGGACAGAGACTTGACTTGGGGTGGTAAACACATAATACAGTGTACAGATGATATGTTATGGAATCGTGCACCTGAAACCTATATAATTTTGTTAACCAATGTCACCCAACAAATTCAATAAAAAGGCAGGGGGGGGGGGCGCAAAGAAAAGTGTCCTGAAAAGACAGGTATCATTTGCTGTTTTCTAAATGGTCCAAACAGTTGAACACGTTTTTTAAGTTCAAAATTAAAAATAGTTTTAAGTTCACTATACACCGTAATCTTAAATAAATAGGGGGAAATGGTTTGGCATTAAGAACCCAAGCTCATTACTGTGCTTTTCTCATTTCCGGTGCACATTGAAAATGATGACTGAGGGTTATTGATCTTCACGTAATATGTATGTTGCATGTTAGTGTGTTTTTATGCATTCACAGTGGGCTATGCCTTTCCATTTCCTAGAAAGTAATGGAACATATGCTTTAGCATAAACAGGTTTTGTAAGTGAATTTCTCTCAGAGACCACATGGAAGCCAAAAATGTTCTGACAGACTGCATGGGGAGAGGAGGCGGGAGGGGAGCATACATGAACAGCTAGTGCGTTGCCTTTAAGGCTATCATACCAACTCAATGTGATGACATTATTGTATATTGTTCACTTTTGTGTATTTGTTGGCTTTTCCCCCCTGTGCTTATAATACCACACTGAAAATGAATGTATGGAGTAAAAAGGTTGCTATACCCTATTACTGTTGACATACACAGAAAAATATTTAACTTCACTAAAAGGAACTCTAAGGCTCCTTTTTAATTGCAGATATTCTAGCCTCATTTCAGAAATTTAAGACAGAAAATAAGAAGCAGGGCAAGACCAGGAAATCTGATGGGAAAGAAAAAAAGGACAAAATCTTTTTAAGTTCCAGCCTTTTGGAAAAATACATTTCGCATCAGCCTTGACTCAGGTCCTGGAGCTTCCTCAAGGTAGAAAGAAAGACGAAGTGACATGAAAAAGCCCATGCAAGGCAGGACTTCTTACTCCACGATGCTCAACAAAATCATCAAGTCATTTTAACCTTTCTGTGAAGAGTCAAGATGATTCTTTAGCAGCACATAACAATTTTTTTAAAATTATCTTTATTATTGAAAGTATTACAGATGCTTCCTTTTCCTCCCTCCATTGACCCTCTTCACCTCACTCTTGTCCTTTCCCCAGGACTTTCCTGCACTATTGTCTGTCCATGGGTTATGCATATATGCATATAAGTTCATTGGTTAGTCTCTCCCCCTCTCTTCCCTCTGAAATACTTCAGTCTGTTGCATGCTTTAATACCTCTGGATCTAATTTTTAACAAAAATCAACAATTTACCAATATGTTTACAATGCCTTCCTACAACTAAACTAAATAATCAGGGAGGGAAGCAAGGTGCTTATACTCTATTGCTAATAGAAAAATCTTAATTTATCAGTTTTAGAAAAATTATTTTCATAAAGAACTAAAAGGATGCTGTCCTTTTATATAATTAACTTTCTCAAAAGTAGACGGTAGTTTATTTTTTGGCATATTTACATATAAGAGGAATTTTTTACCATTGAAACAATATGTAAAGCATGATATCTGAAAAATGTGGGGCTAAAGAAGCTTGGCACATCAGTGAATTAGACAGGAGGTTCCTGACTTCTAGTCCCAGCTGCCAGTAGCTTCATGTCTCAGAGAAAGTCATGTTCTGACTCAGATGTTCTGACTCAGGAAAGCGGGGTCAGTTTTCTCACTTGGAAATTGAAAAAGTGGATCTAAATGATCTTGTGTATCCCTTCAAATCCTGTTCTTGTTTTTAATAATAAAAGATATTTGTTTGCTTTATTAAAGATGTAAGGCAAAATAAAATATAGAAGAGATCTATTTTGCAGAAATTTTAGCAGAATCCTTCTATGAAGCTGTTAAAATAACTTCATTGTCTCACAAGTTAAAAACTGTCTGATTAAAAGACTCTAATGATAACCTTCTAAAACATCAAAGACTCTAAGTACAACAATGTTACTCACTACACTAACAAAAGTCACAGCAAAATTAATCCCATTATTTCCCACATACTGCAAAAATGATAATTTCTGATTTCTAGAACTTAGTCTGCCTGGGACCAGTTACATTTCATAACATTCAAAATAAAAAGTACTTAGATGGGCACATCTATTCTCCTCAAAAGTCAAATGTAATTCCATATTCAAAGCAGGGTAATAGTACAGTGCAGAAAACTTTTTCTTAAAAAAACCACAAAATTCATAAAAGATCTTAGGATGTGAAACTACTGCATTCTATTTGAATTTAAATTAACTATTAGAATCTAAGAAGAAAAACTCAAAAGTTTATAGTTTACTTTAGCCACAGAGAGGTATGAGTGAAAGTTGGCATCTTGATTCAGCAGTAGTGCCTTTTGGGGATGTGCAATTACATTCATTCTGCTCCTAGGATGACCTCCAAACAACAGTGAGTTTGGGAACTGTGGTTTTGGTGAGTTCTAATACAGCTGGCCAGCGTGGAAAAGTCTAGAAAGGTACTTCAAGCTAAACTTAAAATATCTGTAATAGAGAACTCATTCTTTGATTCATTTATTGGTTGATCAAGCAATTATTTACTTGTACAAGGCACTGTTTTAGGACCTAAGGAAACTGTGATAACACAGCGGTCAGAGTTCCTCCTCTCACAGAGATTACTTTGAAGTGAGGTGATGACCAAGAGAAGGAAATTAACATAGAAATACATAATACACCTGGTGGTGACAAAAGCTATGAAGAAACATAAAGCACAGTAAGGGAATAAAGAGTAAATAGGTAGCATCATTTTAGAAAAAACTGACCAGCAAAGACACCTTTGTCTAAGTGACACTCAGGGAAGGACTTGAATGAAGCAAGGGGCTAGACGGGATTGTCTGGGTGAGATGTGCTGCAGGAGAGGGAACATTCTGAGCAGAGAAAGCACTCCGCACTCTTGGCATCAATAAAGAACAGGGTTCTGAGGTGACTGTTCTATGAGGGCAGAGAGCATATCTCTCAATATATTTCCCAGCATCCGCCACAATATTTTGCACATTTTAAGTGCCAAGATGTGCTTGGCACTCAGATAAATTGACTCTAATAAATCCACTGCCTGCTTACTTAAGTATTCAAGAAAGGAAAAAAGCTTTGTCTATTAGCAGAGAACTTCATTTTATCAGGGTTTACCGAATATCAACTATGTGTCCATCACAGTAAGTATAGAGAAAGAGGAATTTTATGTTTTCTGTGAATTAATAGAGAAAATTTATATATTTATCTTTTCACCCAGTTCCTGGAACAGAGCTCCTAAAATTCCTGTAATTTCCTAAGTGATAAGAACACTAAAGACATCTCTGGTTCTCATGTTGGTCTTTGACTGTGATTCCTGATCCAGGGCTCCTGGAAGCCTTGTAATTTCCCGGATGGTAGGAGTGTCCTTTGTTGTAATGAGGTGACCCTGGGTGAGCTGCTGTATAACTCTTAGATGAGGGCTGGTCACTGGAAAGACCAAACCATGATTAGAAGCTTAGAATTTTCAGCCTGTCCCATTCCCTAGAGAAGGGAAAAAGGAAGAAAAAAGCTGAAAGTAGAGTTAATGATCAATTATGCCTATCTGATACCATCCTCTGCTAAATCTCAGAACTACAGAGTTCAGGAAGCTTCCAGACTTGTGAACACATGCAGGTGTGGAAAGTGGTGCACCAGACATAACATGGAAGCTACCCCCCCACTTCCCATATACCTTGCGCTATGCATCTCCTCTATCAGATGTTCATCCATGTCCTTTATCACATCCTTTTTAACAAAATAATAAAGGTGTTTTTTTGAGTTCCATGAGCTGCTCTACCAAACCTAACTGAAGAAAGGTTTATTGGAACCTCTCTCTAGAGCTGGTTGGTCAAAAGCATAGGCCTTGCAATTAGCTTCTCAAGTTGTCGGGGGAGGGGACGAAGCCTTGTTGGAGTGAACCCTTGTTCTGTAGCATCTGACACCATCTCAGGGTAGAGAGTGCCAGAACTGAGCTGAATTAAGTTGGATTGTAGGACACCTAGCTGGTGTCACAGAGAACTGCTTCTTGTGGGGACAAACCTCCACACATTTGGTGACTAGAAGTGTCAAAAGTTCTGTGTGATTATTAAAGAGACTCACAGGGGAGAAATATAGAGTAGTGAAGAACAGGGATTTCTCTCTGCTTAGGACAGGAAATAACTGAGTTACTTTCCATTACACTTTCATTATCGAAAAAAATGTATATTGTGCTATTAAAATTATAATAACAAAAAACATTAGGAACAACAAAGTTGAAATAAGAATCAAAACTGTAAAAATATATTGAATGGCACCTATGAATTTATTATTTCATACTGTTCAAGATGTTCACCAAGCCAGAAACAAAAGATTTGAGAATTACATCCAGTGTAGAGCTTCTTGGCAACCAAGGAGGTGAAAAAGTGATGGGAGTGGATTATGGTGATTCATGTTTCCTTGTGTCTGTGTCTGTGTGTGTATCTGTGCATCTGTTTCAACAAAAGGTGCGATGTTTTTATATGGCCTTACTGAGAATCATAAGCACAAATAGAGATAAAGCTGAGTGAAGCCATTTATGGGAAAGGTAAAGGAAATCACTCCAGTCAAAATGCTCTAATTTGATATAGAAATTGAGCCCAAAATTTTAGGAACATGTTTATTAAAATCTGTAGGCTACCTTTCTTGAAGGCTAATGTGTTAATAGTCTTAATTATTTTTTTTTCTTGGAAGCTTAACAGTAAAAATTCAACTTGCCTGTTGAAGGGTCACCAGAAGTGTTGATGTTTTAAGTAGTGATACAAAGGAAAACTCAGGCTGCAGAAGCCATATGAATAGATTTCAAAGATGATGTTTAGAACAAAGAGCCAACTGGAAATTTATAGGTAAAAACCATAAGATTTGAAATTTAAAATACAATGTATTGTATTATTGGCAGATTAAGCACTTTGGAAGAAAGATATAAGTGAATTTGAAGACACAAACATAGAAACTACCATATTTAGTATATATAAAGAATGCTTTAGTCTTGCAACTCAATTAGAAGATAGATAACAAACTGGGCAAAATAGTCAAATGACACATTTCACCAAAGAAGAAATATGAATGGTCAAAAGGTCCTCAAGATATCATTAGCCATTAGGAAAGCATAAATTAAAACCACAGTGATATCCACTTGCATGAAAATTTTTTAAAAGAGTTTCTTCTGAAATTGAGTTTATACTAACCATGGCATCTAGTAATCCCATCCTGACATAATTACCCAACAGAAAAAAAAATAGATGTATATATAAAGATTTATGCTTCTAAGTTCATAGCAGCTTAACAATAAAAAATACTGGAAGCAACTCAAATGTCCATCAGTTGAGAAGTAGATAACCGAAGTATAGATCCGTAGATAACAATAAAAAGCAAATCACTGATGCACCTCAAAAACATTATGTTAAATGAAGGTAACACAAAAGACACTATATGACTTCATTTACTTGATATTCTAGGAAAGGCAAAATTATAGTGACAGAAAGAATATCAATGGTTGCCAAGGACTTAGGTGGGAGAAGATTGACAAAGGGAAACTTTTGGGAGTGATGACAATCTATAATAATAAAAGCATAATATGCTAATTAGACCGGACAGTCAAATGACCCTCCGGATGTCATTCTGGATGTTCTTCTGGACAAAGCCATGATGGCAGGGGCCAAGGCAGAGGCAGTTAGGGGCAATCAGGCAGGCAGGCACGTGGTTAGGAGCCAGTGGTCCTGGATTGCAAGGGGGATGTCCAACTGCCAGTTTAGGCCTGAATCCACAGGGATCCCTATAGGATCAGGCCTAAACTGGCAGTCAGATATCCCCAGACTGGGCTGAGGGACCCGCCCCCCACAACCCTCGTACATGAATTTCATGTACTGGGCCTCTAGTGTTCTATATAAGCATTTTCCAATAGAAATATAGTGCCAGCTAAATGTATGTAATTTAAATAGTTTACTAGTCACATTAAAGAAATAAATGGAAACAGATAACATCAACTTTTATAAAATATTTTAATATGATATAGCCAAATATTATTTCAATATATAAGCAATTTAAATTATTATTGAGATATCTACCATTTTTTTCAAATGAAGCCTTTGGCTTCCATATGAAATCTATAATGTGTATTTCATACTAAAAGTAAAATTTAATTAGGACTAGCCAAATTTCAAGAGATCAACAACCAAGAGGGCTAGTAAGTACCACCATGTAAAGGGCATCTTGATACCAAGATCTTTGAATCATACTACTGAAAGAAAGAATGGAAATATGATGTATTATACTAGAAAAAAAGTGGTTTTTAAAATCAAAATCTCATTGCAATTATATTATCCAGGATATATTATTTACAGTTCCTGTTCCTCAATTTCTAAGGAAACATGCAGTTGTTAAAATTCAATGAAATGTATGTAAAGCATCTTTTATAAAACTATCTTCAATTTATGCTCTTTTCTATCCCCTCCTTTATTGTCATGCTCTTTGCCTGACTCAGAGCTGTGGCATTTAGTCTTCCTGCCTGGGTTATTAAAGTTGCTTCCTAGCCATCAATTTTCCTTAAACTGGACCTTAGTCCACTAGCACAGTCTGACCAAATGCCACATTCACATCACCAGCCCTATTCTGTAGCCACTCCTCTGGCTCAGTAACCTCAGAATTAAGTTCTCACCTTGAAATCAAGCTCTTAGGTGATCTTTGAAATTCATTTATTACTATAAACATTAAAATGCCACTATGTGCAATGTTCCCAAACTTTTTCTAGCTTGTTTCTCCTAGTTGCTAAGCATGGTCTACCAGTATAAAGTCAAAAGACTCCTCTGAAGCCTCTGAAACCTGTTCTCATTCTGTGCTCACTCCTGCTGCCTGTACTCCAGTCTTGCTGGACTTCTTTAGTTTCTTCTTAAGTCTCACAAGCTGTTTTTACATGCTTCTCCCACTGTCTATACTGTTCCTCATCCATTCCCATCTTTTCTTTTGCAATGCCTACTCAACCCTTTGTAACTCAGCTTAGATGTTAATTCTTCCGAGATATTGTCCCTGGCCACCTTATCCCCAAATCAGAACAGATTTCCTTGTAAAACTCATTGCATTATATATCTTTTCTTGACAATATTTAACAAAGTTATAATTTTACTTGTGTTTGTACTATCATTTATTTAATTTATCATTCCTAATAATTTTATTCCTGCTCCTTGAACCAGGAATCCTGTCTCATTTTATTTACTATTGTACTCTGAGCACTTAGCACACAGCCTGGCCCCCAGTAGGTTCATAAGAAATATCTAAATGAATAAACGCATAGTATGCAAAGAAATATACTCTGACTCAAAATTTAAAATTATTATGTATAGAATTCATTATGTTTTTCTTCTTTTCCAAATGTTCATTACTTTAGTTTGGTGATCCCCATCCTAAATTCTGATTTCCACTCTAAAAATCAAAGGAGATGTTGACCCCTGATCATTCATGAATTCAATCTTTCATGTTTATCACAAGCTTATTCTATCACAGGCACTAAAGATACAAAGATGAATAGTCTATATAGCACAACATCTACTTTTAACCATGTAAGCTTTTACCTTCCTCTGTTGACTTACAGAGTTTAGTTATATCACCAAAGAATATAGCTAGCCAATATAGTAGTTTTCTTTAGAAATAAATATAGAAGATAAAAACAATTAAGTACATAAAAGTAGATAATGCTGGCACTGGAAAATTACTGAGTGTAAATTAATAGTTCTTTAATAGATTCCACCAGCAGTCTCTGAAATTGCTGTCCATCTACACCTCTAAAATATATTTAATTAATAAAAACAAGGCAGTAGTATTGGGTCCTACTCTTGAGCACCTACAACTCTTCATCCTTCATTAGATACTCCTTGGGTAATTATTAAAACGTGTCTAAATTCCATCTGTTGGATATGTCTAAGGATAGTAGTCAATGAGAAGAGATGGGGAAAGAGTCCTAATTTCAGGGAGAAAAAAAGGTAGAATGAGACATAAGACAAAAGTGATGACAAAGAACATATAACATAACATGACTTTACTTTGCAATCTCCATATAATCATTTATTAGAGGAATTAATGCCCATGGGGAAAGAATTATTCATCATGAATAGAAACACTCAGCAAGCAGTAACCTGAATTTTTTGAAACCTCATTCTTCAAGAGGGTTTTCTCCTGTGCTTTTAAAGTTGCCCACAAGAGTTATGTCATTGCTTATAACCAAGGAAACCACAGGAAACTTGGTTGCTAAGAAACCACTGAATTATCTTCATGAAGATCACCACAGTAGGCTTGGCTTGAATAGAACAGATGCTAGGAAAATAAAATTATGAAGTTGGTTACTATTTTTTAAAAAACCTAGGATGCCACTTTAATTGCCAGTTAAATCCTTTTACCTAAGAGAAGCTGTTTGTCACTTCTGAAAATCCATCACATAGGTAGACAGGGCCATCACAGGGTGCTTCCAGGGGCTGCAGGGAAGAGGCACTGTATAGTGTGTGAGCCAGGGCTCCACTGCACACATTTTTCCTTTTCCCAATTAATTTGGCTACCTAGGGGAAGGGTAGAGCGAGAGCCTCTATCACCTCAACAGAGGGACAGATTTTTAAAGAAAACATACTTATAATTGAAATTTTCAGGCCTATGACTTTCAACATTCTCTAGCATGCTCTATGAAGAGTAGCACAATATGTGCCTTTTTCCTCAAATTTTTAAATATTTTTAGTTTTTAATTTCTCTTCATTGTTGAAAGTATTATAGCTATCCCTTTTCCTCCCCTTCACCACACAATCCTTCCATATGCAGGCCTCATAATGTCAGTATACAACTATAAAATGATTGTCATCCAAGGGTTTAGTGAACTAATGACAACTTGTTCCTCTAAGTGATTAAATTGTGATGACAATATCAGAACAAAGAAATGGCTAAATTTGGCCAAGTATAAATTATTCAATATAAGTTCCCTCTTAGAAAATAAAGTGATTCAAAGTTCCCCTCAAAAATCATACTTTTCTATGACCTGTCCAAACTTCCATGGTACATTATTGATGCATTTATAAATCTATCTAAACCTGTCCAGACTGTAAATGTATTTCCAGACTATACTATCCCTGGAAGAAGTAGGCTGTACAGCCTGATCAGATCATCACAGGAAGTGATACCTTCTTTTAATATATATCTCAAACCTAACTCTCAGGGTAATCCTTAGTTCTACTATCCTAAAACTACATTTGCCTTATCCATACTCCTGTCTTTCAGTTCTGCTACCTCCACATTTCTCAAGGTCACTTTGTGCCCAAGTTGCCTTCTCTTCCACAATACCAATTTTTGTTCTTCAAAATGAAGCTATGAGATGTAATTCTTATCATTTGTTTTACTCTTTCTGAGTTAAATTTGTCAGCCACACAAATCAAGGGTATGTTGTATGCTTCTCTAAATATAGATTTCGATTTTTGGTTGATATTCAAATGGATGTAAATCTTCAATAAACTTTATCCTGTGGACCAGTGGTTGCCAACTGTTTGGACCTCACAGACTACCAGTGGTTTGCAGACCACCTATTGGTGACTGCTGCATATGGACAATGGTCCTGAAGGACCAGTGGAATTTATAAATAAAGGTGGTAGTATGAAACTATTAATAAAGTCATGATCAACAATTCTATGACGGCAGAACGACAGAATATTTGGTGTTGAATTACAGTGGAAGTAAACAGAATAAACTATTTGTGTGTTTCAGTATAAATAGGGGGAAAAGCCAAAATGTTATTAAGAAAATTGTTTATAAATATTCAAGAAGTCTATGTGATTTTCTCATATGCAGTCTTAGCAAGGTGACTGGCTTAGTGCAACCCCTTTTATATGATAACTGAAAAAACTACATCTTCATAGTCAAGATGAACAAATTTGGGTTTATTTAAAGGTGGATTATTTGTACAACACTAAAGACAGTCCATTAATAAATGGCATATGTGTGATAATATCTATGTTGATATGACTATGTGGTTCTATGCTGGTCTTATTTTGTTTCTCTTTTGTAGTAATTGCTCAGATAAACACATAGATAACATGTTCAAGAGGACAACACAAATCTTAGCGAGATAACAACCACAGGTAAGTATTATAAGATCAACATACTAAAAATGGGTAACTGTCTATAAATGTAATAATATATTGTAGCCCTAGCCGGTTTGGCTCACTGGATAGAGCATCGGCGGGAACTGAAGGGTCCCAGGTTTGATTCTGGTCAAGGGCATGTACCTTGGTTGCAGGCACATCCCCAGTGGGGGGTGTGCAGGAGGCAGCTTATCAATGTTTCTATCACAATGATGTTTCTAACTCTCTATCCTTTTCCCTTCCTCTCTGTACGAAATCAATAAAATATATATTAAAAAATAATATATTGTAATGAAGTGAATGGCTACTTTTTATAAGGTACTTCATATACCTCGTCTCTAATTCTCACAGAGCTCTAGTAAATTCAGTATTATTTCCATTCCAAAAATGAAGAAATTGGAACTCAGAGAAATTGTGTGGATTTCTGAGAGTTATTACTTAGTGACACTGCCAGGACTGAAGCCCATATCTAGTTTGCTATTTTCTAGTCAGATTGGCTAGTTTACGTTTTGAATATAAAAAGCTCAGTGGTTTAATGCACAACATTTTATTACACACACACACACACACACACACACACACACACTAAGTGGGTCATATGAGAACTCTGCTCATTATAGTCATCCAAGAACCCTGGTTGATGAAGGCTACTATCTCTAAGGCTACAGAGACAAAAAAAGGGGTGTAGCAATTTGCAAATAAACTCTTAAAGCATCTACCTAGAAATGAAAGTCATGTCTACTATTCACATTTCAAGAGCTAAAAGCTAGTCACGTAGCTAAATCTAACATACAAGGGACTGAGGGATGCAATCCTATTACTCCAGGCAAGGAACCAGAACATTTGTGTAAAGCCTCAATGATGACCAGGTTCCTAAGTTCAAGTTCTCTCCATTTCACCTTATTGCATACTCAGTAGAAGGACATTGAAAAAAAAGATAAATGGGAAGGCCTTTGTTTCATTTAGAGTAAAAGAAAATACAAGTATAGCATAGAATAGATCTGAGAGAGTGGTGGCAGGCATAAAAATACTTAAGACTTACTAGAGTAGAATCTCTAAAGGAGCCATCTATGTAATGAAGCTGCATAAATAGGTTTATTGATAGCATTATAAAGACGTGATTCAAGGAAGAGAGCCAAGACGGTGGTGTAGGCAAATGCATGTACTTGATGCCTCCAAAAACCACATCAAAATTACAACTAAAATACAGAACAATTATAATCTAGAATGGCCAGAAAGCTGGCTGAATGGAAATCCTAAAACTAGAGGAGTAAAGAAGAAAGCACACTGAGACTGGTAGGAGATGGGGAGGCATGGAACAGGCTGGTCTGGCACCCATGTGTGCTACTTTTTTTGGGGAGGGAGATTATCTCTGCAGAGGCTGCCAGGAGGAGCAAGGCATCCCAGCCCCATACCAGATGCCCAGCCAAGGGTCCCAGAGCTGGGAAAAGAAGTCCCTATGGGTAGTAAGAACTATGAGCTATAAAAAACTGTGGGAATTGGAGTTCAGTGACACAGAGGCTGCTGGAGACCCAGCTGCTCCTCTTAAAAGGCTGGCTCCACAAACTAAACTTACAAGCTCCTGTTTCCTCTCAGCTTCAGTGCTGGGTGAGTCTCTGAGAGAACGGGGCACATATGAGGAGAAACTGGACTGTCTGGCATTGGGGCAGGAAATCAGGGACAGCTTTTTTCTAGATGGAGGTGCTCATAGCAGTCATTGGTCCTGTGCTTGGATTTTCCCGATGCAGGGCTGACTGGCAGCCATTTCTGTTTCCTCTGCCCTGGTGATTCCCTGAGACCTGGTCCCACCCAATTTACAACCCCACCCATGCTGTGTGCAGCTGCTTTTGCATATCAGTGACCTGTCCTTTCTTGGACTAAAACCCGTCAAACAAGCTGCATCTGGATCAGGGAGCCCCAAACTTATCAATAAGAGGGCCAATACCCAGCACCAGCCTGCCTTGCTTCACAGTTGGGCCTCATCTGTGCACTTCCAAACCCAATACAAAGAGGAGGAATCTGCAGATCTCAGTAGCTCTTGATAAGGTAGCCCCAGATAGTGGCTGACTTTGCACCTCCCTGGAGATCCAAGAGCCAGTGTTCCCAGTGGTCAGTGTGAGACCATACCAGATTATGACTCTTCATATCCATAAGTGACATGCAGAAGGGACAGACTTAGTGAGCACCAAAGCCCCACTGAAACAAATCCTGCTCCATAAGGGTGTCTCCTGCACAGAAGCTCTCCCACTGTAGTTGCAGCTGGTTCCCACAGCCAATTGGCCTGGAGGTTAATTCTTCCCAGTGACATCAACAGAAATCAAGGCTAAACTACAATAAGACTGTTCACAGGGCCCACAAAAGGATATATCTAGAATGTCAACTTCAGGTGACTGGGGAGGCTGAGCCACTGGGGCTATAGGACACCTACTATGCAAGGCCACTCTATCAACTCAAGGAGACTTAGGAGCACTACCCAATACATAGAAATAAACACAGGGAAGCAGCCAAAATGCAGAGACAAAGAGACATGTCACAAATGAAAGAAATGGAAGAAAGCAAACTACTGGATATAAAGTTCAAAACCACAGTTATAAGGTTTCTCAAGAATCTTCTAGAAACCTCCAAGGGACTTAGTGAGACTTTCAAGGATCTTATTGAGAACTAGAGGCCTAAAAATTTGTGCACTGGGAGGGGGGGAGGGGGGGTAGTCCCTCAGCCTGGCCTGTGCTTTCTCACAGTATGGGACTGCTGTATTAGGCCCACTCCCAGGACAATTGGGCCTAAGCTGGTAGACATACACCCCTCTGGCAGCCCGGGAGCCTCCGGGGGATGTACACTTGCCAGCAAGGAGCAGGCCTAAGTTGCAGTCCAACATCCTTAGCGCTGCTGGGAGGCGGGAGAGGCTCCTGCCACCACTGTTGTGCTGGCAGCTGGCAACCTGGCTTGCGGCTGAGCAAAGTTCTCCCCTGTGGGAGTGCACTGACCACCATGGGCAACTCCTGCATTGAGTGTCTGCCCCCTGGTGGTCAGTGTGTGTCATAGTGACCAGTCATTCCCAGTCGTTCTTCTGTTAGGGTCAATTTATTATAAAGGATGCCCCAAAAATGGAAAAGGACCAGTCAGAAAGAAAGCATACACTGACTGAAATAAAGAATAATATACAGGGATTCAACAGTAGAGGATTCTGAGAATCAAGTCAATGATTTGAAATATGAGGAAGCAAAAAACACTTAACCAGAAGAGCAAAAGAAAAAATAATCCCAAAATATGAAGATAGTGTAAGGAGCCTCTGGGACAACTTCAAGTGTATCAACATCCAAATTATGGAGGTGCCAGAAGAAGAGAGCAATATATTGAAAATTTATTTGAAGAAATAATGATAGAAAACTTCCCCTACCTGGTCAAGAAATAGACTTCCAAATCCAGGAAGCACACAGAATTCCAAACAAGAGAAATCCAAAGAGGACCACACCAAGAACCAAGACACATCATAATTAAAATGCTAAGGGCAAAAGACAAAGAGGGCATCTTAAAAGCAGCAAGAGAAAAGCAGTTAATTACCTACAAGGGAGTACTCATACGACTGTCAGCTGATTTCTCAACAGAAAATGAGAAATTTCTATGTAGGTTAGAAGGGAGTGGCAAGAAATATTCAAAGTGATGAATAACAAGAATCTACAACCAAGATTACTCTACTTAGCAAAGCTATCATTTAGAATTGAATGTCAGATAAAGAGCTTCACAGACAAGAAAAAGCTAAAGAAGCTCATCACCACCAAACCAGTATTATATGCAATGCTGAAGGCTATTCTTTAAGAAGAGGAAAAAGAAAAAAAATATAAAGATAAAAATATGAACAACAAAATGGCAATTATCTATCAATAATTGAATCTCAAAGTCAAACGAATAAAAAATCTGATGAACAGAATAAACTGGTGAATGGAATAGAATCAGGGGTATGGAAATGGAACAGATGAATGATTCTCAGAGGGGAATGGGTTTGGGGGCTTGAAAAGAGATTAGACAAAGATCTTATATGCATGTATGTATTACCTATGGATACAGACAATAGGGTGGTGAGGGCCTGGGGCAGGGTGGAAACCAGGTGGAGGGGAGCTATGGGGAGGGGGGAAGAAGGACTTTTAAAAATAAAGATTTTAAAAAGTAGCTGTTGAAAGAAAGTATTGGTCAAATTGAGGAAAATTTTAAGTTTTTAATTAAAAATTGATATTTAATTTCAAATTAAAAGTTTTGTTTGCAACCCCCCCCCCCAAAAAAAAGAAAAGACATGATTCAAGCAGGCTAAAAATAAGTCCCCATACTTTCAAATCCAAGTCTTGTCAAAACTTTGTTCCTGAGCTAGAGGCCTCTTCATCTAACTAAATACTAGACATTTCCACTTAGATATCCAAAGATACTCAGAATCCATCATCATTCTACAATTAAACTTAGGAACCTCTTGTTCTTAAAACATAATTAAGGAACTTCCTCATGTATGTCTTATCTGCCTTCATTGACACAGCACCAACTAATGCCCCAAGCAAGAAACCTCAGGCTCCCTCTTCTCTGCTTCAAGTAGCTGATCATCAAGTTTATCTAATTTTTGCTCAGCAAAGTCTCTCCATCCCAAGAGTCTGGGGAGCTGTTGCTCCACTCAGCTTTCAGAACTACTACTATCACCTCCTAACTCATCTCCCTGCCTACAGTCAGTCCACTCTAAATAATTTTTGCATATTTCTGCCAGCATCCATCTTTTTAACATGCTTCTTATAAAACAGTATCTCTACTTAGAAGTCACTGGCTAGCCTTCCAATCCCTAGAGAATAAAGCTTATTTAAGCCCAACTGAGTGGAACATAATGCCCTTCCCAGTATGGATCCTATATTTCTGGCTTCACCCTTTGCTCTCCAACCCCTTCTTCACAAGCGTGAAGCTACAACTGTTTCCAGGATATACCCAACACTTTGCTCTTTCATGTCTCCGGGCCCAATGTACATGCAGGTTCTCTCCCTGACATGAGCACTCTTCCCTTCACATGCTACTAAAATTCCACTCCATTTTTAAAAATATATATTTTATTGATTTTTTACAGAGAGGAAGGGAGAGGGACAGAGAGTTAGAAACATCGATGAGAGAGAAACATCAATCAGCTGCCTCCTGCACACCTCCAACTGGGGATGTGCCCACAACCAAGGTACATGCCCTTGACTGGAATCATACTGGGGATCCCTCAGTCCGCAGGCCGTCGCTCTATCCACTGAGCCAAACCGGTTAGGGCTCCATTCCATTTTTAAAGATCCAACTCAGATAGACAGTCCTCAGTCACATTTGTCCTTATCACACTGTATTAGAATTACTTCCTTAGGAGTCTATCTCATCCACTAGACTACACACTGTGGTAGGAATTAATTGTCCTAGAACTGAACATGGGCCTAAAGTTCTGAAAGAATTAGGATGAAATGAGCTGGAGAAATGAAATTCTAATTGGATGGAACTAATGGTGAGGTTTGCAAACATAGAAATGGGTTAAAATTTTCAGAACCTAAGTTAATTTTGAAATTTTCACTGGCAAAATGAAGTCAGGTCATAAATAGATAAAATGGGACTATTAGCAGCATTAACAAGTAAAGTTCAATGGCTTGATCCCTAATTATAATTCCCTAATGATTAATGACATAAGAAAATAAACTTGAGAGTGTGAGATTTCAGGAAGCACAAGAATAGTTCTGAAAGCAGATCATGGTGAACTGTTAGTCCTGGTCAGGTGACTTCACATCTCAGCTGGTCCTTTAGTATAGTGCACCTACCTGTTCTTTTTCTGAAAACCTCAGGTAGCAAAGAGACAAAGTGTTAACATCAGATCTGACTGCATCCTCTCTGAGGAATTTTAAATTAGCACAAAGGAAAGTGTTTCCCTTGAGAGCTATTTTGGCATTTTATGCTCACATATTGCAACTAGTATATGAGACCAAAGCAACATGCTTTTAATAAAACACTTCATAAATGTGGAGTAGTATGTTTCATTACCTTGGTGATAATTCTGCTTTTTTCCCTTCAGGAAAGAGAGGCATTGAACCCCACTGAGCCAATAAAATAGGCGTGAAGAATCCCTATAGAGAGAGTAACATTAACACGGGGATTGCATAGATTTCCTATCTCAAAAGCCAGGAGAGCATTTCATTACAGAATTTGCCTGATTGCTTTGATTCAAACCCTTTCCCCAATTGCTTTATTTCTCTATTTAAAATTACTACAACAAACAAATGAAACAATAACACACAACAAGCAGCAACGAGGGCTGAGCTTCTCATTACCAATGGCAGCTGCACAAACTTGCAGTCAAAACACCTATTTTTGAGGCAAACACAAAGCTTGTCACGCTTCCCTGTCACCTACCAAAGTAGAGAGGACTGTGCACTTCAGCTCTGGAACTCTTTACTCAGGCTGGTGAAGTGTGTCCAGAATCCAGGAGAGGTGTCTGAAATCAGAGTGCCCAGCCATTCTGCTAACTATAGCAACATATTGATCTGTTTCCATCTGCTGTAGAGTTATTATTGCCTTGGTGCATGCAGGGCCACTCTAGATTTCCCTTCTCCCAAAATAAAACTTCTCAGATCCTTGTAGGGCTGTTTCATATGGAGCTGAATGGCAAGATGTGCTGCTAGCTCATATTAAAACTCCCCTGTCCATTAAATTTGTACCTTTTCCCATTATTAAGAGGACTTCTAAATTTCCATGTCTGTACTTCTCTCATCAAAAGCTATTTCTAATTCAGTGACTTGTTCCAAACCACTTCATCATTCTATATTTCATAAAATATGTAGCAGTAGCGAATCCTCTAAGTCACATGAAAATTGCTCAGTGTCTAATGTCAGCTCCAAGTCAGCCAAAGAGCAGATACTTACACCTGAAACCTGTCACTTGGTCTCTCATTCAGTGGTTTTCAAATTTTAGTCTCCATTTAGTTTTCAAATTTTTTAGATAATCATTTGAGGGTTTGTAAAACACACAGCTGCCCGAGAACTATGCCAAAGATACTGACTCAGTGGATCCTGGATGGACCCAGATAGGGCACAGGTGTGTGCACTTAAAGTGATTCTGTGTTATACACTGAGATCCCCTGATGAGTCAAAGAGAGAGAAAAGTTGCTGCATAGGTATATTTTTAGCCCAATTTTCACTAATTCTAACAGTTGGTGCCATCCTGAGTGAATCGGCATACCCATATAATCATCAAGCTAATCCCACATCCTCTACCATTCCTGCCTTAATTCCATGTGCATGGCAGTGTTTGCCTTAGTTTCTTGATTAGTACTTCTGCTTCTAGCCAAAACAAAAACCATGCCTAGAATCTCAGTCCAGTTTGCTGGGGCACTGACACCCAAACCCAGGAAGAATCCCATGGAAAATGAAGAGACCACTGCATATCTGAAGAAAGACTGGAAAAATAGATGATATTTCTACATATTTCATCCTCCTGGATGCATGCTGTCTCCCGACTTCCATATATGCATCTCCAGATGTCTAGAGTACTCATCTGCATCAGCACCTTCTCAATGTTTCTACTGAATGGGTTTGTTGGGGTTGAAACCACAACATTTGCCTTGCACCCCACCTGGGGAATTGTTCTTACTGTATTTCATATTGTTGCCATGATGTCATTGGCTAGACATAGGGTCATTATAAGAAAGATTCCTATGAAACTCTTTATTGTACCTACTGTAATGACGTTGGCAAGGATGTTGTTCACTAATTTACTCAATTTCCTCTTAATAAGAATCCTTAGGGAGAAAGTCCTGTGTAGTCTTTGTACAAAAATAGATATAGTGCTCATAACCAATTTATTTGCTTTTTGTCTCATGGACATTGAATTTTATGAGAGAGAAGGCAGTCGTGCTTACCTGTGGCTGCTAAGAAGCAGAGACTACCGCTAGTACAATGTTTTAAGTCATATTCCTAGCAACATTGTTCCCACTTTTATTTTCCTATTTTCTTTCATCCTGATATTCTCTTGTGTTTTTCATATTATTTGTAAGCTGCCTTAATTTCTTTAAAAAAAAACAACCTTGAATTAATGCTTATTCTTGACTCCTTTCTGTCCTGCCTACCTGGACCTAAGATACCGAGATGACTCAAAAGACTAAGGAAGACGTGCATTTAAGCATAACCAATGGACACAAAACACTGGGGGGTGCAAGGGAAGGCTGGGGGAAGGGCAGGGAAAAAAAAGAGATATATGTACTAATCTTTGTAATACTTTATGTAATAAAAAAATGAAAAAAAAAGACTAAGGAAGAAAAAGTATCCTTATCCATTAGCATGTAACTCATACCTACCTCATGCTCAGAGAAACTGCAACTCACTCAGGGATTATGATGTAATACAGAGTGTTTGAGTTTTAGGTACCTACAATGCAGCTATGGAAAGAAGACGGGCACCTAGAGAATAATAGAACACAATACAAAGGGAAAGGTTAGAAACAGGTTAATACTTCGGGAGTTCAAAGATTAAGGAGATCAATGAAGGCAGGAAGGATTATACATTTTCCAAAAGAGATAGGACTTGAACTAGCACTTAGATCATGAAAATACTTTAAGGTTTTTAATGGACAGAATGAGAAGAGAGCCATTCTGGACCACATGAAGCATGGAGTAGAGCATGTATAGCATAGAACAGGATATAGCATGGAGTAGAGGCACAGTGAGAAGAATAGGAAGTTGAGGTGAAATAGACATGAGTTTGAATTTTGGCTTAACAGAAGTAAATTTCTTAACCTGATTCATTAACCTCGCAGTATTGTTTTCTCCACTTGTAAATCAGAATCATGTCTTATGAAGAGTCTCACTTTTATAAACATTAGAGATGGCCGCTTCAAACAGCTATGCAACACCTAGTGCATCTTACACACTCAAAAGTTTGCCATTTCTGTGTCTCTTACACAGTGTCTCCTACAGCTGCACCCTGAGAAATGGAAAACGATTACATAGAGCTGGGAACAAATAGTGGGTGGTCTGGTAAGTTAGCAGATAACATTAGACTTGATGGAGGAGAAACAAATGATCTATTTAAAGTTACTGAACAGGGCAGTGACATGATGAAAGCAGTGTTTAAAGAAGATTAATGTGGTCATGGAGGAAGAGAATGAAGGAGAAAATACTGTGGACCTGGACAGTAACTAGAGGGCTATTGTGCTTATAGGCACAAAGTGACAAAGTACAGGATGAGGGAGGTGGCAGAGGACCGCCAAGGGGAGGATTGGAAACACTTTACAGAAAATGTTCCTTTCTTTGGAGAGGATTTTGTGACTGACTGCACAGGGTAACTAAATACATCAAAGGTCAAGTCTAATTAATAATTATCCATTGTTTTTCTTTATCTCACACTAGATTCTGAACTCACAAGAGAAAACATTTATATACTGTTCATCAGTGCTTAGTACAATTTTTCAAGCATACAAAATACTCATAATATTTTAAAATGTATTTCACTAATAAATAATGAATTAAATGCATTTTATTCAGGAAAGAAATTGAATGAATGAATGAATGAATAAAATAAATAAATAATGACGGTTACAATTAATAATAGTAAACGTTTGTTGAACACTTTATACTTGGCATTTTGTACAAGTTTACATAAACTAATATACTTCAATCCTAACAAAATTCCTATAAGTAGATACTACAGTTATCTCATTTAAAATGAAATACAGTAAGTTTAGGCAATTTACCCAAGGTTACTTAACTAGTAAAATGACAGAGCCAGGATTCAAACCTATGCCTTGTGATGCTAAAGCCTATTCACTTATTCAGTAGAGTGGGAATAGGTCTTACATGAAGAGAAAGTCCTGTCAAAAGAAACACAGAAGTTGCTGGGGCCGGTGTGTCTCAGTTCAGCATCATCCCATGCACCAAGAAGTCACCGGTTCAATCACCAGTTCCATTCCTGGTCAGGGGTGTCAGGGCACATGCCTGGGTTGTGGGCTTGATCCCCAGTGAGGAGAAGGGTGCAGGAGGCAGCTGTTCTCTCATCAATGTTTCTCTCTCCCTCTCTCTCACTTCCTCTCTCTCTCAAAAATTAATTTAAAAAAACACTTAAAAAGACAGAAGTAATGGAAACCAATTAACATATACCTTGCCTTCTTTAAACATGTGTTCATTATATAAATTCCAAGGGTAGATATACACTTAGTTTTAAATTGATCCCTGACTATGGATAAGCAAGGTCCCTAGAAAGAAAAAGGAGGCTTTTTGTTCTTAAGGAGAGGAAAATTGAGCAGAAGAGAGTAGATGAAACAAGTAAAATAAGCCAAAAGACAACAGTAGCAGATATACTATAAAGATGCACTTGATTAAGCGTGCAAGGGAGATGCAGGTTAATAAATGTTAGGATTTGGGAGGTGGAAGTGAAGGCTATTGTATTCTTCATTCCAGTGCTTTTGTGATTTTATTTTCTTACTTCTTTCTGCCTATACACTTCCAATTCTACTCCTCTGTTATAAGGATGTACACCACTAGTCCATTTCAAGAGTATTTTACAAAAACACTCCCTTTCTAGGCATCTGACAACATTTTAAAATAGGTGACTTATGAAGTGAGCACGTGCCATTTCAGCAGGATAAATGGTATTTTTGCAAATCTAGAGTAATTGCAGCTACACACACACACACACACACACACACACACACACACTCTTCCCATTTCATTCCCATGTGAGATGTCTATGTAGTAAAGAAGTTCAATTGAATTAAGAATTGCTCAGTTACTTTAATTAATCTCAGTTATCACATGAAAACGAGTTCTATGAAGTATTTTAGGTATCACTACATCATAAGAAAAGCCATCACAGATGTTTTACAATGAGAATATTTAAAAATATATATTATATGGTCTTCTGCCTCCTTAATGAGTGTCTGCTAAGTATGTAATTTATCTTTAAGATCACAGATTTGGCTGTACCTTAGAATCCACTGGAGAGCTTTTAAAAATACCAATTCCCTGGGTCTCACTCCACATGAATTAAATAAAAATCCTTAAAAGTTGGGCCAAGAACTCAGACCTCCCTTTTTAAATGCCTTAGATGATTACAATGTGAAAGCAGAATTGAGAACCATTGTTTTAGGCCATGCCCGAGACATATTTATGAATATCAGATATTTCTGTGTTTACTACTCATAACTAGAGAAAGTGATAAAGAAAAATTGATGGGACGATTCTAGGATGATTTAACTTGCCTAAACTCTTGTTCTCTAACAGTGATTTGGTCTTCCCCCAGTTTTATTAAGCCCTCACTATATGTCAGTGAAACAGGAATTTTAGGGAAATATAGGCAGGTTTAGGGAATTTTTAGAATTGGGATCTATGTGGAAAAAACATAGGGCTATAGACTAGGAAAAGGTACATTTCCATAAGACAAGGGAGCAGCAACAGTTGTATTTCCATAAGATAAGGGAACTGGAAGTAGCCAAAAAAGTCTATATTTACAAAATAAAGAAGGAAGAAAGCCTAGAAGGACTAGAGGGCAATGATGGAAGAGGGCCTCAAGAGTTACTATAGTAATCAATTCTAAAGGAAATATTGACCAGTCAGGGGGGATATCAGGACACAGGAAATACAGCCTTTATAAACCATGGAAACAGGAAGTCAGAGGGACCCTTTCCCCTCCCCATGTGGGAGTCTGTTCTGTGGAACTCTTTCCCTCTTCCCACGTGGGAGTCTGTACTTGTTCTTCAATAAATCTCCACCTTTGCTATAATACCCTCTGTCCATGGATTCATTCTTTAATTCTGGTGGACAAAGAATCCAGGTTCCAGTCCAAAAATTCTATATCATAAGGGACATTTCTCCAGTGTATACTTCTCTATATACACAACTTAGTTTCTGTTGAAAAGGACCAGTCACTTAGAGAAAATTTTACAACATCAACTGATGAATGGAAGTGTATCTAATCCTCAGTCTACTACTCATCACATTTGGGTTCATTCTGGTTTTTCAGGAGCTGGTTCCTCATCATAAAGAATTGAAGGTTATAGCTGACAACTGGTTCAGATTCCTGAACCAACCTAAGAATCAGTTCTAGAAGTAGATAATGCCATAGACTATATTCTCCTGGATGTTTTCTTTGGGCCAGGGACTATACTAAGTGGTTTCCACATCATCTTATTTAATGCCTATAGAAACTCCAGGAGAAAGTGTTTTATTCAGGGTCCTGTCATTAAAGCTAAAACTATGATATGTCAAACCAAAAGAATTAACTTACAGGGAATTTGTTACACAAGTATTAGATGACTGAAAGTTACACAAGTATTAGATGTCAGCATTGAAATGAAAATGCTGACATAGCCAAGGTATTAATAGGAAGTAGCTAATAGCCCTTTGAATGGAGAAAAAGGGAAAATGTGAGGTTAACAAAAGTTATAAATTCAGAGAAGGAGCATCATACATCTGGCTCTCAGAAGGCTGAAGGGGCATGACTACTAGAAGTATCAGTAGAAAGCTGCAGTCCAGAGCCTTTCAGTCCCATGCTGCTGGAGAGATGCTAGTAGGATCAGAAAATAGGAAGGTGATCCTTTCTTCCTACCTGCCATTTTTCAATCTCCCACAGTGTCTTCCATTGGCAGAACCTGACTAGAAGTCAGCTGATAAATAAATTTAAGAAATGTGGTTCAGAGTTCCATCTCCAGCACTACAGAACAGTATAGAAAGGGAATTGGAGATGAGAAACAACAGGCATATAAATAGCACTGGTAGGTATCATCATTTCCCTGTTTTAAAGAGGGATAGTGAAAAAAGTAAGTAACTTTCCCGAGGCTACACAGTTAGCAAGTAGAAGAGATGAGATTCAGACTGAAATCTGTTACCACATTTATTCTTCCAACTACTATCCTTCCATGTGACACAGCTTTAAGATTTTTAACTTCTATTAAAATAATCACATTCTTTCATGAAAGTTAATATTTATCAAACATTTTCCATGTGTCAGGCTTTGAACTAAATTCTCTACATGAATTAGTTTTTAACTTTCATAATAATACTGTGAGATGGGTACTATGTCGTTATTATCTTTGGTGGTAGTATAACATGGTGATCAATATCATGGGTCATGGCTCAGGATTTTCAAGTGCCTGGATTCAAATCCCATTATCACTAATTCCCAGTCAAGCAACAAGTAGAAATGCAAAGAATCTTTCCATTGCTACCACCATATCCTGGACACTTTTCACTGGTCCATGTTGCTAGCAAAGTCTTTGCCAAAAAAAAAAAAAAAAAGAAGTTTCCTTTAGAGTCATCAATAATATAAATCTGCTAACCCATAAATGGAATTTTCTGTATTCCTATATTATCTATTATATAACCTTTATTCTGCTTCAGAAATGTGTTCATATAGATGATTAGGATATATATTTCAATAAATGTTTTTTTAAAACATGACTTTACAGAGATTTGGTTTAGATTAACATCTTCTAAATTGAATTTTCTTAAAATTTAATGAGGAAAGTATAGCCCACAGAATAGTTGAGATAGAGAATATTGCCTTGGTAAGATTCTCAGCCAAAACCTGGTGGGACTTAACCTCTAAGTGAAGGTGATTAACATTGATGCTTTTAATGTACTAAAATAATGTTGATAATAGAAAAATCAGTATACTGAATCCAAACTAATCTCAATCTATGCCAACATTAGAAGCGCTATCCTCTGAAGAAAAAAAAAAAGCTGCTGTATGAAGAAAACTAAGAAATAATAGATTGAAATTGAATTTTCTCATATGGGAAAAAGATTTTGGAGAAAGCTCTGTATATTCAGTAGCAATGAGTCAGGAAGGCCATGATGAAAAAGGGGAGGAAAATTCAGATGATCTATACTAAGAACCAAATGTAATATGGAAGATCACTTTCTCACTAAACATCTACAGTAGTCTGATAAGACATAAGAAAGCTATCCTATATAATTAAAGCCTAATATGCTAAGTGTCTGGTCATCTGGTTGTCCGTTCAACCAATTAAAGAGTAATATGCTAATGATATGCTAAGGCTGCTCAACCACTTACTATGACAAACAGGGGACAGACAGTCGACCGGTCGACCAGTAGCTATGACATGCACTGACTGTCAGGGGGCAGATGCTCTGACTGGTAGGTAAGCTTGCTGTGGGGGTCAGGCCAGTTGGAACTGAGCAAGATGGGCCAGACATGCCCTGGAGCATCTGGCGGTCCCTCCCCAACTGGCTAACCTCTTGCGTCCCTCCCCAGCTCTGATCATGTACCAGTGGGGTCCCTGGGCCTGGCCCATGCCCTCTTGGAATCCAGGACCCCTCAGGGGATTTGGAGAGCTGGTTTCAGCCCAATCCTACAGGCCAGGCCAAAAGATCCCACTGGTGCATGGATTCATGCACCAGATCTCTAGTAGATACATAACACACACAGTGACCATCCTGATATTGCCTCTAAGATGGGGCCTTTCTGTGACCACTGGAGGCACTTTGGTGAAGACATGCTCCATCCCTGACTTTGTTTTTCCTATCTTCCATCATAAGTTAGACTTCATATCTTTTTTGTTATAAGTTTAGGCTATTTCAGAAATAATGTCCAGACATAAAAACCTTTGCCAATATTTTCAATAATCAATTTTGAAGTTCACTCATGCATCAAGTCTCCATTATTTTTTTTTCTTTTTAAAACTGTAATTCTAGTTAGAAATCAGTATCATCTCCTTTATTAAATATATAATTATATTCTTTAACTGAGTGGTTTTGTCAAAATAATTATTTAAGTTCATCTTATTTATTCAGTTTTCAACAATTTACATAACGACATTCTATTGGTAGTATCATTATAGTTTTGGGGAGCTTGGTTAGTAACACTTTGACCCAATCTTCCTGTGTGAACTGGAATAACTTTTTCACTTAGGAAATGAAAACACAATGTCACAAGAACATGGAAATTCATAGCCAATAGTTCCCACTCAGAAATATGCCAATGAAACAAAATGCTAGTATTGCCACCCTGCACCTTTCTTATAGTTACAGACCTGAAATTTTACAGGACACACACTGTAGAAACATCTGGGGACAGTATGGACTCTTGTTGGAATGAAAGAATTGATCCAATAGGCAATTAATAAACATAAAAAGTAGGTCACTTCAACTATCCAACAAGTATTCAAATGATTTTCTTTAAGAACTTGTAAGTCTATTTTTATGCTCAGCTTTATTTCTTCAAGGAAAGATCACTGAAAAGATTACTTCATAATTCAATAAATTTTATTTTTAATACAGTTCACACATACTTCATTTAAATATTCTCATTTACAATTCTGCCTCATTGCTTTTAATAGCATTCCATTGTTTTATACAAAATATGTTTTCCTCCTCAACATTAAGCCTCTTCAAATAATATCAGCGAACTGCTTGTTAACTCTCCCTTGGTTTCTGCTCAGTCAAGCTGTGTGTAATTAGCTCCTTAAATCTTTTCTTTAAATAACTCTCTCCATTCTCTTAGTCTGTGGTGAATTCTCTAAAGTTTTTTTTATCTTACTGGCATTTAGTGAACTGCATTACATCTGGCTTTCCAATTGTACTCCAAAAACTATGTACAGTGCACTTGATTAACCACCCTACAGAACTTCCATGGGGAATTTAGAGCACCAGCAGGGTTACATGACATATTTCATATGTTACCTGCATGCTACCAGGAATAAGAAACAACAGAAATAAAAGGTCAGAGTCTTTAAACTCCTTCAAGTCATCAAAAGGGCACCTATGTAATCATGACTCAATCAGTAGTTTTTAACCAGAAAATTTTCTATTTTAACCAGAAATACTGGCCATGCCCAAGAGTTCATTAATAAAACTTTGAATGATATTGAGAGAGAGACCAAGGAAAAAGGAATGAAATAAAGGTAGAGAGACACAGGCAACTCAGAGACAGAATGCTTGGAGTGTACACTTTAATTTTTAATTTTGTTTAAAGTGAATCAACATGCATTATATGAGAAAGATGTGTAGGCTATATGGTTGCAAAATTCATCACACTTCTGATCACCAGATCCATCTGATCTGAATGTATCCAGTTCCAAGTCCTCCGAGACAGGGAATGAGTCTATCACAAGTACCCAAAACATTTCATGAATGAATAAATGAATTAATGGGTGGGTGGTTAGATTAAATCTCTTTTCTCCCTTTGCCCTGTCCTCACTGCTCCCAAGCTGTAGGTGGCCCACATTTCAAGAGAATAGAATTGTTCTTTGATCAAAGTCATAAAGTGATGCCACCCACAGGATAGAATTCCTAATGTATTATGTGATTTCCATATGAGGTCCTAAACTGTGGTGCAGAGAAAAGAAAGATAAGACAAAAACCAAAATATATGACAAGATTTAAGGTACATCCTATCTAATACAAGAGTAATATGCAAATTGACTATCACAAGATGGCTGACCCCATGTGGTCAAAGATGGCCACCACAAGATGGCCAGCAAGGGACGGCAGTTGGGAGGGACCCAGGCCTGCAGGAGAGGACAGTTGGGGAGGATCCAGGCCTGCAGGGGAGGACAGTTTGGGGGGAACCAGGCTGGCAGAGGAGGATAGTTGGGGGGGCCAGGCTGGCAGAAGAGGGAAGTTGGGGGGGACCCAGGCCTGCAGGGGAGGACAGTTTGGGGGGATCCAGGCCTGCAGGGGAGGAGAGTTGGGGGGGACCCAGGCCTGCATGGGAGGACAGTTAGGGGGGACCATCCTGGCAGGGGGAGGGAAGTTAGGGGCAATCAGGCCAGCATAGGTGCAGTTAGGTGTTGATCAGGCTGGCAGAGGAGTGGTTAGAGGCAATCGGCAGGTGAGAGGTTGGGAGCCAGCAGTTTTGGATTGTGAAAGGGATGTCCGACTGCCTGTTTAGACCTGATCCCACCAGTGTGATAGGGCCTAAACGGGCAGTTGGACATCCCTCAAGGGGTCTCAGATTGGAAAGGGTGCAGGTTGGGCTGAGGGACACCACCACCATCCCTCACTCCCACTCCATGCATGAATTTCACACTTCGGGCCTCTAGTTTTAATATAATGATAGGGAAAAAAGAAACAATTTTGTACAAAATGAATTGCCCAATAAACAACAAAAAATATCAGAGAAAGAAGGGAATATTGATTCTAACTGGATTCTTGGGACCAAGTAGAAGCTTAGGTGAAAATCAGGGTAAGGAGAAGAGAAAGTAATGTTCAGGAGATGATCAGTACATCATAGAGGTTAAGAAAAGCAGCTTTTAGCCATGCAGGCAATAATCTGAATCCCAATTCTGCAGTTTGCTAGCTGTATAACCTTAGACAACTTAATCTCTCTACCACTCAATTCCCACTTTGGTAAAATGTGCATAATAATAAGTCAGCAGTTCTGAATGCTCACTGTGTGCCAAGCAAAATAGAAATGCTTTCCATGAATTAACTCATTTAATCCTTACAAACTCCAAGAACTAGGTATCATGAAGAGAGATAATTCATTTGAATCACTTAGAACAGTGCAGAGCACATGGTAAAGATTAAAACAGGTTAGCCATGGCTATCATTACATCATTATTATCATTCTGAAGATAATAAAATGCAGCACATAGAGCAGCAGTTCTCAGCCTGTGGGTCACGACCCCTTTGGGGTTCAAACACCCCTTTCATAAGGATTGCCTAAGACCATCCTGCATATCAGATAGTTACATTACGATTCACAACAGTAGCAACATTACAGTGATGAAGTAGCAAAGAAAATAATTTTATGGTTGGGTCACAACATGAGGAACTGTATTGAAAGAGCCAGAAGGTTGAGAACCACTGACTTAGAGGAAGGTTCTTTGACCAAGATCACACACACCGTAACTGGCAGAAACAAGATTTGACTCAGAAAGTCTGTTTCTAGAGACCAAGCAACTAACTTCTTCATAGCATTGCCTTTATTATTAAACTAATAGCTATAGTATGTGCCTTAGAAAGTCTTAAATATCAGTGATTGTTCTTACATTGCAGAGTACACAAGAATTATAGTCAGAGACAGAAACCACTCATTCATTCACTTAACTAAAATATAGAGAATATCTACATATAGTTGGCATTGAACAGAGTCCTGGGGTCATAAATGTAAATGTAAATAAATGTGAACTTGTGTTCCCTGCTCACAAGCTGCTTAAAATATATAAGGAAAGCCCTACCCAGTTTGGCTTGGTGGATAGAGCATCGGCCTGTGGACTGAAAGGTCCCAGGTTTGATTCCGGTCAAGGGGCATGTACCTTGATTGTGGGCACATCCCCAGCAGGAGGGATACAGGAGGCAGCTGATCGATGTTTCTCTCTCATCGATGTTTCTAACTCTCTATCCCTCTCCCTTCCTCTCTGTAAAAAATCAATAAAATTTATAAAAAAAATATATAAATGAAAGTCAAATTTATGAATGAAGAACTCTGAGAAGTGCTCTATAGAAATGAAATGATAATAAGGAAATTATACCTACCTTGTTGAGTAGTCATGATAATTAAATAAAGATGACATGTGTCAAATTCTTAGACTAGTACCTGGAGCATGGTACTTAGTACATTAGCTATTAATGACTTTATTGTTATTACAATCCTTTGAGGGGTGGTACACTCCTAAAGAAAAAGAGAGCAGAAGAAGTAAATTGATGATCAATTCCCAATCTTGTCTTGTTTGGCTCACAAAGTATTTTTTGTTTGTTTGTTTAATGTGAATGAATTCCAGCATTTAAAAAAAATAGAAGATCACATAAAAATCCAAATTTCTAGTGTCTCCTGAAAGCACACTTCTGCGTGGCAAACACTGAACAAAAGCTAGTGTTTAGCCAGCTCAGAAGGCCCGGATGTCCTAATCCTCCTGTATGGTATAGAGACCAACTTGAAAACAGAAGGCTCAGGGCCCCAGTTGCACACACCATGTGAAAAAACATTGGGTCCAGCTGTTGTGGCTCAGTGGTTGAGCATTAACCTATGAACATGCCCAGGTTTCAGGCTCGCTCTCCACTGGGGTGCATGGAAGAGGCAGCTAATCAATGATTCACTCTCATCATTGATGTTTCCATTTCTTTCCCTCTCCCTTCCTCTCTGAAATCACTGAAAATATATTTTAAAAATAATGATATGGTCTGCTGGCCTGAGGACATACAGATATCCCCTTCTAGATCTATAACTTTGCAAAAACAATTATTAATAGGCTTATAATTTTAGTCAACATTATGAATAAATTTTCCTCATTTTTATATGTAAGTGGATAGGGCTAAATCTCTAAAGAGGTGGGAATAAAGGCACTGGCAGCCTTTCTTATTCCCATAAATTGTAGCCAAATCAGATGATAGAAGGCTGAATATCTCATTTAAAAAAAAAAGGAGCGTTCCTCAATAAGTTAAACAAAGATTATCATATGACCCACTCCATTCATAGCATAACTATTCCTAATAACCAGGTGAATACAACCCAAATGTCCATCAACTGATGGAAAAAGTGTGATCTAGCCATGTAATGGATTATTATTCAGAAGTATTGATACATGCTGCAACAGGGATAAACCTTGAAATTATTATGCTGAGTGAAAGAATCAGGCATGAAAGCCCACAGATTGTGTGATTACATAGATAAGACATAACCAGAACAGGCACATTCATAGAGACAGAAATAGAAAGGAGATTAGTGGTAGCCTGGGGATGAGAGAGAAGGAAATGAGGAGCCGCGGCATTAATAGATAACGTGGTTTCCTTTAGGATGATGAAAATGTTCTGTAACTGGTGTTGATGTTTGAAAATAACTATGAATGTACTAAATGCCATTGCATCTTATATTTTAAAGTGGTTAAAATGGTAAATAGTATATGTATTTTACCACAACAAAATTAAACCTTTGTTCAGAGGACTTAGGTTCTCAAAGTGCAGAGGATTTGTTATCTGTAGTCACAGTATCTTTGCTCAGTAAGCTTTTCTTGAATAAATGGATGGGTCAATCATCACTATGTGAATGAATATCAAATAATTTCTGAGCAAAAGAAAGTGTGACCTGATTACTCCTCACCAAAGGCAAGTGTCATTGAAATAAAAATATTTTCTGACAAAGAAAACATGTGGATAGGTTTGCCATTATAAATGTAAAAATGAACTCATTCCTTAAACCAAAGGTTTTCCAACTCCACTTCTGAGGAGGTAACAATGAGCAATCACATCTCCAGAACCTTTTCTGACACGGACAGTGGGTCTGAAATAGGTAGAAAGGCATGCCTGAAAACCAGGTGCTATGACAAATATTCTCTACTTACAGCACCCACCAAAGAAAAGCAATGTCTGAGGGGCTCCCAGACTTGACTTTCCAAAGGACCACTTCACTCCACATTAAAGTAATCATATAGTTAAAGGTAGCTCTGCTATAGCCTGTTTCTTTAGTTAATATCCCTGTCTCCCAACTCTTTCCTTCTATACTATGGTTTCCATTCCATGAAGCAACCTACACAGCCTTCCTTGGATACCCTCTAGTTTCTTCATGTCATTAAAAGACAGTATCAAAAAAACCTAGGCTCAGGGTTCCACATGCAGTCCATAGGGTACCAGAGAAGAGCTTCCCAAGTTCTGGAAACTATACTTCTATCAGGACATTTTATTTTTTTAATATATTTTATTGATTTTTTACAGAGAGGAAGGGAGAGGGATAGAGAGCCAGAAACACTGATGAGAGAGAAACATCAATGAGAGAGAAACATCGATCAGCTGCCTCCTGCACACTTCCCACTGGGGATGTACCCGCAACCAAGGTACATGCCCTTGACCATAATCGAACCTGAGACCCTTCAGTCTGCATTATTAGTACATTTAAAATTTTTATTTTCTTTGGCAATAACCATGTTATCTAGTCACCTATTGGGTTTGTTGTCAAATGAAACTTGGAGATCATTTTTTTTCTAAAAGGCAAAAGAAAGAGACATGGTCATATTGTTCTATCTCAAAGAAGAAGCAGGAGGTAGGAGTTGGGAGACTACGTCTGTAGAGGCTGGAGAAGGAAAGTGATACAAGCTGCTTTATGGATCTGGACTCTTAAGACTCAAAACACTGTGCTTTCCACTCTTCAACAGCCATGCATGTCATCCCAAAGCATTGGATATAGTATTGAGATTTACTGTCCAGTAACTGTCCTAAAACTTTTGCCAACACTGCCTCATTACATTCTTACTATAATGTCATGAAATAGGTTTGCAGAAATAAAGTCACTGCCCAAGCTGACACAGATGCTTTGTGATAAAGTCTCGATTCAAACACAGGTCTTCTTGACGCCATAAAAATAGTGCATAGAGGTACTATTGAATGGGTTAATCTGCTGGGCACACCAAGTATTCCTGCCAGAGTTGGTCCCGCCATGTCTGACAGCAGCATACAGTCCCTGTACCAGAGACTTAAGATCTAGAGGACCCACAAACATTTCTAGTGAGCGGCCCTTTGGGCACCATTTCGAAAGGCAACATTACATAGAGACTAACATCCATATTCACTCAATATATAAAAAGAAAATAAATTTTCACTACCTAACCATGTAATAGACTAGAGAGCTGCCTGATAGTCCTCTCCAAAGACATGTTATATCTACAAACTAAAATTGGTAAAACCATTTTAGTAGTAGAATTTTTTCTTAGACAAATCACAAGAAAACCCCCACACAATGAGGTGAAAAATGTTAGCGCTAGAAGAGATATGAAAAGTCTTAAAGTAATTACAGAAGTCAGTTCTGTCTCCTTCGCTTAGTAGTGACTTGGATTTTTTTTTGGGGGGGTGGGAGGTTAATTCTACTTAGATATACATAGACGGTTATCATACTTCACTGTTATCTCATTGTTTATTAAGCAGTCTCCTGTTATTCATCAACCTCCAGAATTTTCATCATATGAGAAGTACCCAGTAAAGGATTTGTCTTAAAGCTTACTTACATAGTGAGTAGTCTACTTATGTACATTTATTTGTGGTGGGTTATGGGTAGATAAATAGAACTTAGGGGGTAGGCTATCATATCCCCAAGTCATGCCTTGAAGATATACTGGTGCTGTGGAGAGAACACTAATTTGAAAAACAGGAGACATGGCCATATTATGTCACCTAACCTCTTTGTATCTCAGTGTTTGCCCCTTTAAAATGAAAGAGACAAGTTCACTTCTAAAGTCCGTCCTATGTATAAATTTATATGACTTTAAGAAAATGAGAAGTCTTTTTATTTGCCAGCAGTGAAAAATCAACATGATATATTTTCCTAATGTTATGGATCACACATAGTCATATAGCATTTCAACGGGTCTTTCTTATACTATTTTGAGATATGAAAGATCAATAATAACAGGAAAGACATCACAAATGGTCTACATGCTCGCCTTTTGCAATACTAAACTCTCAACATGAAAGAAGATGACAAGAGGTGACATCCAGGAAAAGAAGGCAATTCTCAGAAAGGCAACTTAATCTAAGTGTGACACTTCTGGTATATTAGAATCTTGCAGAAAATCATGAATTTGACATATGGTCTTTACATTTCAGTTTTACAGGACTGAGAAAATAAGGAATCACTTCAAGATATATTATCCAAAGTGCTCAACAAAGGATCATTTAAATCAAACCCTACAAATGTGTAGGTAACACAAAAGTTTAATATCCTCTTTTATCAATTCAAATTTATACATGTTGCATTTCTATAAATATGGATGCTTTTTAATCATCTAATTTCTATATATTCATCAACTATAAATATATTATCCTTAATAGGAACTTCTTCATGTTTCCATAGTAAGTTGACAGCAAAAAAAATTAAAAAAAAATCTGAATCTAAAAAAGATCTTAAAATTCAAGTTGTAAACACTTGATTAGAGAAAAAGTGAGCTTGTTTTTATTGTATAATAATAGTAGAAATGATCTCTCTCCCTCTCTCTCTCTCTCTCTCTCTCTCTCTCTCTCTCTCTCTCTTTTGTTAATCCTCCCCTGAGGATACTTTTTCCCCCAATTGATTTTTAGAGAGAGTGGAAGAAACAGAGACAGAGAGAGAGAAACATTGATTTGAGAGAGATACATCAACTGGTTGCCTTGGATGGAGCCTGCAATAAAGTATACGCCCTTGACTGGAATTGAACTTAGGACCCTTCAGCCCCCAGGCTCACACTCTATCCATGGCGCCAAACCATCAAAGGTAGAAATGATCTCTTAATATTTATAGAGTATTTTATGCTGTAATTTAATGTAAATTAAAAGCAATAATTTAAAATTCATTAAAAATTCATTAACATCACTTCATAGTCTAAAGAAAAGAGTAACTTAAAAGGATTCATGTTTATAAAATAATGCTTCTAGAGCTTATATAGTAAATATGCCACTTTTTAAAAAAGATTTTATAATCATAAAAATTGATATCTTACAGAGTTGAAATTAAAGAATATCCCCTAAATTCATGTGTTTATAACTAATTTTGAAAATGTTCTTAAACAAATCTTAAGGAGTATTAAAAATAAACTGCAAAGGTGTAGCAATTTTAGTTTAATCAGACAGTTCGCTAAAAGAAATAAAGAATCTCTTCAAGTACATTCTCTAAATGTCCACGTTTCCATGGCAACTATCTCTTTCCTACTTCCTAATATCATCATCAATCAATATTTTATGGTAATTGTTTCCATGGGAATGTGAACTTGTCTACTTTTTCCCTAGCCTAAATCACCATCTTCCTAAAATGTGAACCAGAAATATTTAATATTTGGCAAAGATGCATTTAGAGTACCCAGCATTTTGGGATAAATTATTTTTAAGTGGCTTATTATCAATTTGGGTTTCACTTTATCACCCTTCACCGCCCCCCCAGCTCCTCACTCCATCTCTGCTTCTCCCTCTGTTATCCTCTCGTACACTGACACATTCTTTTTTCTCCAGCTCACAAATCTGTCTCTTCCACCCTCAAAGCCTTGCCTCCACGAAGTTACAGACTATATATAGTAACAAGAACACTTCTGTATTCCAACTAAAAACTGCAACAGACCTCCTGAAAAAAAAAAAGATTATATACAGACACTCTAGTTTAACTCGTTTATTTAGTGCTTGCCCTGCATGTTCCAGGCATTGAACTAAGCTCCTGTGGAGAAGGAGGCAGGTGAACTACCTCAAAAGAGTTCACAATTTTTGAAAGGTGTATGGACATGAAACAGATATCGTCAGAGTAGCAAGTGTACAGAAATACTGTTTACCGTAATCAAGATTTCACAGTCTTGTTGGATAAACATACAAATACCAACACACACACAAATGTAAATACAAGCATAAAAAAGCGTGGAATCAATATGATAACAGAGTTTTGCACAAAAAGAGAGAGTAAATCTTATTTTTAATAATCATAAATACATATGATCAGAATTCCACCCAAAACAGTGTAAATGAGAGAATATCATGAAGGGGCTACTTGCAAAGATCATATTAGCTTTCTCTTGGAAGTTTTTTTCTAACCAAGATAGTCACTGTCCCCTAAAATGAAGACTAACTTAGGTATCACTCTTATACCTTATGACATGCTGTTATATATCTATGCTAGTGTTTACCATACTCAATTTTACAGATTTTCTTTTCTGTGCTCTTATTAGACTTCTGATCTGGAAGAGTATGGCATTTTATCTCCATATCAGTATTGTGTGAACATAGTATGTGTTCAATAAATATGTGGTCTCTACTGGAAAACAGAATCATAAATCATTAGACATATAATGTCTCAAAATCAGTACAATAAAAAGTTAAAATGCAAAAAAAATGTGCTCTGGGAGAAGTGAGAGTAGCAAATCATGCAATGATAATCAAGGAAATTGTCTCAGTGAGTGGGGACAATTGAGTTATCCTTCGAAGTGTAGTTAGGATTTCATAATCACACAGCAATAAGGCAAGGAAGGTATTTCAGGATGAAGGGAACATAATGAGTGGCAGCATGGAAGCAGGAAAGAGCATTCTTAGAGAAGGTTATGCGTTAATTATCGCCTTTGACAAGATTGGGAATAAAGTTAGAAAAGTTGATTGGAACTATGGGTCCAGATGGTTGATGAACACCAACAGTCAGGTTGGTAGCCATGTAAGGACAGAGCAGGGAGGTAACACAGTCACCAAATGGAGTTAGACCTTATCTGAAAACCATGCTTAGAAGGGCTCCTGCATGTTCTACTCCCCCTTTGTTGAACAATTCTTACTGCATTTCCCAGTAAGGTGCTCATCTGGTTCTAGTACCAATTTATACATTTAAAAGTCTTATTGGCTATCTATATCTTATAAAAGACTAGAATTCTTATAATTCAAGACTTCATGAAGACAATATAAATTTAATTCAAAATAATTTAGCCACACTGTGAGGTAAAATCTATCTACAGTTACCAAACAGTAAATGGAATATATACATAACTACTACAAACCATAAATAATGTTTTTTGGTTCTGGAATGAAGGCATTGGTCAAACAATGGGAATATCTAAATCCTGATACCATTTTCGACTTTCCTTTTCTGGGATCCTGGATTGGTCTTCTTGAGTGCCCCATTATATTTCTACATCCCATTTGGTCTATATTATAATGATTTTATATTCAATTATAGTTTGTATTAAGAATTATGTTTAAATAAGAATGTTTATCATATTTCCATCTGCAATTGTTCAAAATACGCTAATTAATACAGCAAAACATATATTATTTATTCAATCCCAAAGTGCATTATTTTAAGATGCAGAATTAATTTAATAGCCCCCCTACACTCAGGTGGGAAATAAAACATTAGCCTCAAGTGTAAGATCCATCCCAAATTCAGAAGTTCTGAAATATACATTTTGAAAGGGGGGAGGTGAGTATGCTTTGGATTTAAAAAATATGCTAAGTCACCCAGACAAGGTAGCTCAGTCAGTTGGAATGTCATCCTGTGCACCAAGAGTTTGCAGGTTCAATTCCTATCAGGGCACATGCCTAGGTTGCTGATTCCTAGTCAGCATGTATGGGAAGCAATCAATCAATGTTTATCTCTCCCATCAATGTTTCTCTCTCCCTTCTTCTGTTTCTAAAAATCAATTTAAAAAAATCCTCCAGACAGCCATTGCTCTTAAGATTTTAGCAATTCTTCACCAACTCTGCTTCTATAGTTTTAGCTATTGGTTAATTTTAATAATTGCTGCATAACTCTCCATGGAGATTTTGTCACTTTAAATGCTTGCAGTGCAAAATGCTTGCTGACTCTAACCCTGTTTCCTTGGGAGTAGCCTCACTGGGTTGTTTCTGCTCTCCACTGTCCTTTCACCGAGAGTTCTCTAAGCTGTGTTGTATTTCGTCTTTTTAGTGGAAAAAGAACAATTAGACATCTAGCTCCCTAAAGGGTCACTGACTTTGGCTGTTGTATCTTATCTGTTTCCTAGCTTTAGCAGTTTAATATTTTTTTGCATGTAAATATCACAAAATAAAAATAGCAGCTAAGATGTATCAAACACTATGCACTGAACCAAAAAATTACATTATTTCCCTGCTAAATTTTCCCGGTAATTTTGTAAAATTTCCATTATATTCTATATTTTACATATAAGAGAACTGAGTCTGAGATCAAGTAGCATGCCTAAAATCATACAGCTAGTTAAGAATTGGAGCCAAAATTCATATGCAAGCCTTTGGAATTCTAAAACCAACATTTTAAATATTGGGTTTCATATGGTATGCCTTGAGAAGATTAGTGTGGGAAGGTGACTGAGACATAAGATGTAAGACATTGAAAAGTAGAAATGGACTTGAAGCCATAACTTTGTAGCCAGAATGAAGAAACCCAAATGGAATTTATGAGCATAATGTTATTCTGCAGCTTTTTAGGAATATATGTATCTATCTAAAATGTTCCAATGTTATTGACATTTTTCTCAATGTTGACACATCACATCTGCATTAACATTTCAACAAAGCTAGCACTGAAGTGTGGTAGTTAAATTCAAGGGCAAAATCAGTTTTGTTTAATCAGCAGTAATACTAGAATCATTTCCTACTTAAATTGGAAATAACATTTTAAACACTTAGGAAATTTGTATAAAAATACTACTCATCAATCTGCAAGACTTCAGGGCAAACTTTTTATCTTCTTATAATCAATGGTACAAATATAAATGCAGATAATTGTATTTGATTGTTTAAAAACAGTAGACTAAAAGAAAATCATAGCCATATAACTCTTATGACAAAATTTATTGTGTTTGATGTCTCTTTTTAATTTCCACTATATCTACATCACTCCAAAATATTTAGTTAACTTAAGAAATGGGAGAAAGGTTATCTCATTACTAAGTACTACAAAATTAATTAAGGATCTGAAAATACTCATCATAAAAAATAAAAAATAAATTCTTGATAAGAATTGAATTAAGAAATAAATTATCAGATTATACATGCATACTCTATTTTTATACATACAAATTACTTTTACATGTTTTTAAAAATATATTTTTACATATTTCAGAGAGAAAGGGAGAGAGAAAGAGAGATAGAAACATCAATGATGAGAGAGAATCATTGATTGGCTGTCTCCTGAATGCCACCCACTAGGGTTTGAGCCAGCAAAACAGGCACATGCCCTTGACTGGAATCGAACCCAGGACCCTTCGGTCCACAGGCCGATGCTCTATCCACTGAGCCAAACCAGGTAGGGCTTTTACATGTTTATTTCTCTCATTCATTCAAATCTTCGTTTGAAGGAAGAATAAGGACATCCAAAAGAAAACCGGTTTTTCTAAGATAAAAACTATTAATGCATATACACATATAAAGGCAACACAAAGCTATCAGTTAACCTTTTGGTACTAAGGTTAAATGATAGTAAAACTCTAACACAAAACTGTGGTATTGGGACTTGATAACCCCAATAGCTAATTAATTATGAACCTAGTAAACACATACTGTAATAGGCACATGTGTTATTGTTCACTGAGTATATATACCTCTTAAAAGCTACACTAGATAATGGATAAAACACTGGACAAGTAATTTAAGAATTGAATTTTCATCTCCACTCTGCTACTGACTAGCTGAGAGACCTGGAAAAGCTAGCACTTTTCTGACTCTCTCTTCTGAATATGAGAAGGTAGGGCTCTATGACTCGATTTCTGCTTTCATCACTAATATTCTATGATTATATTGTGTAATCACACAACATAGAATGTCAAAGAACTATAGCGTACTTTTACATTCAAAGCACAAAGTAGACTTATTAAAAAAAGAAGAGCAACATAAAACAATGACACCCAGATAATGTTTGTTTTGTTTTGCCTTGCTTTGGTTCTAAATCCTAGATCATAAAGTTTCCCCAACCCAAGTTATTCTAAACTGAAATATATTTATAACACAGATTATAACAGGTTATTTTAGCAATTCTAAAACACACATTTTGGTATTTATGAAATCAGAATGTTGCTTTAAATTGATAATAGCTTATATTCAATGACATATACTAACAGTCACTCAATAAATATTTTGTTCCATGAATGAATAAATGCATGAAATAATGAAAGACTGATGTGAACTAAAAAAAAGTTAATTTTATTTCCATTAATGATGTAAGAAGGGATTTCTTTCATGTTTAAAATAATTAATTTAATATACCATTTTTGAAACATATTCATATGTAATGTCGGGCTTTGATTTAAAATACAGAAATCCAAAAAGTACATAAAATATTTTAAATATTAATAATAAAAACATATCAGCAAATTGTAATTGTATATTTATTATCAGTTAAAAGAAACCAAAATTTTTATCTTGTTCCCAGATTCATGCTAGAGAGTTCCAAAATCAGAAAAGCAAAAATATCTTAGGAAAAAAACTAAAATTTTCTGGAGTTTTAAACTTCTGATTTTGCAAGAAATGAGAAAGACAAAAAGCTTATTCAGAATATTTTTAACAAATTCTATTAATAATTAGGAATTGGCACTTAAGTTGAAACATATGTTGTAACATTCTAATAAACACGGGAGAGCAGAGTACAGAGTCCAAGAAATGAGTAAGACATACTGCAACTATAGAGCTTCATACAGGTAGCAAGAAAAAACAGCCTTCAGAGTCAAATAAAACAGTAGACCACAAGAATAAGAATTTATGAGACCACTACTCCACTCGACTTCCATTTG